>ML805075.1:105771-130394 GCA_009831015.1 Picea engelmannii | reverse complement strand
AATATGGTCTCCACTGGAAAAGCGACGGTAACATCAATGTTGGAGAGATAGAGTGTTCCTCTAGGCGTGGGCTTTGAAGGAGCAAGCTTAAGGTGCTCTCCTACTTTAATGTCCGATTCAGAAATTAGAACTGGCTCATATACTGAACTCATTTCCATGACTATTCGACACAACGATCTCACAGGATCTGTTGGTGATAAAGTCAACAATAAAATCTATTTCGATTTGTAAACAACAATATATTCCTGGTATAGTATCTGTGATTAACGCAACAAAGACTACGTTAACCTTGATCTGTGGACTTACGAATGCATCCACTGGAAATAAGTAAGCAAGAATTAATAACAAGAACAAGAACAGCAGTTATAACAGAGGAATGGAGAGCTCTATGGTTTCAGTCACTTTGACATGGAAACTATGATAGCAGAATTCGTACACATTTGTGATAGCAGAAACGGAGCTTCCTGTCTGTAGATGTATTTATGTATATGATCAACGCATTCGATTGGTCTGTATCTATGTTTTGAAAAGGTATTGAAAGCTTGATATTTAATACTAAACAATGGATAAGATGGAAGCCAGAGAATGAGTAAAGAAGGTTCAGGCGTTCTGCATGTCCGACAATGTTGAGCTGCAACAGAATCCTGAAGCTTTCGGGGAAGATTTAGTCCAACACGAAACAATAAACTCACTTACTTTTCACTTCCACTGTATGCCCAAGATTCGTTCCGTTGAACATAGGTGGCAGCTCAGTATAGGGAAAGCTGCAAACCGATTTGCAACGAGCTCAGCACTCTTCCTGTAAAGCTGCCAGCTTTTATGATCACAATCCAAATGCTTCGCCACTTTTTATGTTCACAATCCAAATGCCTCCCCGATTTTTGTTTAGTCTGTCGTCTATGCATAGGCATAGGGCTTAAAAATTTCTTCTGCCATGGACCAACTAGTTTGGGAGTATATTTTCTTTCTCACATAATGCCATGGACCAACTAGTTTGGGAGTATATTTTCTTTCTCACATAAAATAGTAACAGGTGGTAAGGGAAAAACTATTTGTTTTTTTCACATAAACTATAGTGTTAGGTGGGAAGGGAAAAAATACTTCGGAATACTAAATTGAGCTTAGGTGTGAAGATAAAAACTACTCCATTAAATCATGCATTAAAGGAAAATTAAACTAAGAATAAAGGTTACAATCTTTATCTTTATATGAATTTTGTTTTCATAGTATCCTTGCTTTTATTTTTATTTTAAATGTTATTTTCAATAGATGTTTTTAATTGCATCTAAAGGTATTTTTTACAATCTAATAGGACAGAGATGTATAATTCCTTCCATGCTCAATATGGAGTTGACATGTGACATTTAAAAAAAATATTAATAGCAAAAAAATATTTCAATGCTAACTATAAATAAAATATTTCAATATCCATCTTTATTAAAATAACTTTCTGATGATTACCATTGAGACCAATTGGTTTATGGGACCTTAAGAAGGTAATAGATTACTTCAATTTCTTTAAAATTGTATTCTATGCTCAAAAAGCATTGAGAGAGTGTTCCAATATCACCATAGTTTTCATGGCTTAGGAGGTTCGGAAGGTCCGTAATGTGGCAAATATTTTTAAATTGGAATCTAATATGTGTGTACGTTGGAAATAAAGAGCCAGTGTTTTTCATCTTTTACCACCTTAGTGTCACAAATATGACTAATTCTCTCATCCCATGGTATTTTGGGAGTTTCCCAATGCACAGAAGTGTTTTTCATCTTCTACCATCTTAGTGTCACAAAGGTGACTAATTCTCTCATCCCATGATATTTTGAGAGTTTCAGAATGCCAAGTTTCAAGATGTAGCTCATTAGAGTTTGTTCTTATTTTAGAAATGTTGATTTTCTTCTTTTCACTTTTCAAAAAGGTAATTTTGATCTCCTAAATTAGGGTTGACCACCTCCTTGTAGTATCTTAATTTCCTTTTATCCATTAATTATTCAGAACACCTCATATTCTCCTTAAATTTAGAACTGATAATGTTTGTAATATTATGGATGTTATGCATGACGATTTCTTCTTGTATTCCCCAATGATTAGCCAATATTTAACATCTTTATGCCATCCCCCACTGGTGGTTTTGGCTAGAGTTTGAAGCAATTTTGGGAGCAACTTCTCATCCATGTTGTTTATCTTGTTCTTGTATGTTAGGTATCTAATCATAGCAATGCTCTCAATGGGGGAAATGCTTGCTTCTATGAGGAGGATAGGATAGTATGTATTGTCCTTAATTTTGAGATTACAAGTTATAAAATTATTTTCGATCTATTCTCTCTTTCTCAGGATTCTCTAGATATAATGCAACCCCAAACTTCACATCCATATAAGATTACTAGAGCGACAAGAGTGTAAAAGAGGAGTTTCTTTGTATCCCAAAGACAAAGGTTTGTTGATTTACAATTGTTTTTGATTCCATAATAAGTTTTCAACCCTCCATTTATCATTTTTTCAACGCTATAGTTCAAATTGAGCTTGTGGTCGATATCAATTTCAATATACTTGTATTAAGTAACTTCCTCCAACCTATTGTTGATGCAGGTGGATATTGGTGGCCACCCACCTATTCCAACTGGCTCATCTTGATAGTTTTTAGTTAACCACGTTTCTATGTAATGATGACATTTCTTTTTAATTGTGGGTTCTGCAGTTTTGGGGTTGTCCTGAAGCCCTACACAACATTAAGGTGGATATTGGTGGCCATCCACCTATTCCAATTGGCTTATTTTGGAATTTTTCGTATCAGTACATCTTTTTGTACTTCCAGGGTCCTTTTGCGGCCCTAAACAATGTTTTTTTTGGCTTGCAATAGTCAAACTATAGACGAAGTTAGACTTTTATGGCATAATGTGTAGTTCTCAAAAAGAACCTTCCAACGGGATATCACACACCTAAAACAGAGGTCGTAGGAAAAATTTATGACCCGAAGAAGTTGAGATACCAACTTACCCATCGGGGTCCACATAACTTTTGGCGTTTCATCTCCTAGTGTTAGGTTTTTGGGTGTCTAGGGTTTTGGAATTTATGACTAATGTTAAAAAGGTCTCTAGAGCCTCATTGTAATCATTCTTATCAGACCGATGCGTTTAACAAACACATCTCTTCTCAGAGATAGCTACCATCATTCGAGAAAGATGTTTCAATTATGCAGTTTTACAATTTTAGCCTATTTTATTTATTAAATAGAAGTTATTGTTCATTCGATATCTATTGTTGTTCTCTATATCTCTATGTTATGGTATTAAATATTTTATTCATTTCCTTCCGCTCATAAATCTAAATCAGTGGTATCAGAGTGGTTTTCTCTTCATTTGTTTTTCTTTGTGCATTTCCTTGACATGATCTGGGTAAAAGAAGCTAGGACTCAAACGAGTTGAGCCCTTTGCAAAATTGGTCGCGTTGAACCCGACCACAATTCATGGGGGATGAGAAGAAAGATAATGGAGAAGGAAATCCTTTTAAATTGTTTTTCGAGGAATCCCTTTCATGAAAAAGGAACATGATGATGGACCACTTTGCATAGATCCTTCGAAGACTACCCACAGAAGACGCATCTTCATCAAGCGTCCATCCAACCCCCTTCAAGGTATAAGTAAATTTTGATATTTTGTTATTTGAAGGACTGATAGATGCGGATGTTGTAGATAAATGGTTGAATCTGCTCGAAGGGTATTTTTTGGTCCACAATTTTGCCGATAGGGAAAATATTACTTTTGCACTCCTCAAGGTCATCCCCCATGTTAAAGATTGGTGGGATACGTACTCTGAGCAAAGGGCCACAGAGGAATCTCCAATATTTGCGGTCACCCCCACCTGGGATTCCTTCAGGGATGTTATTAAAGAACAATACTACCCTGATGGAAGCTACAAGGACTAATACGCAAGATGGACCACGTTGCATCACGAAAGGGACCAGACAATACCATATTTCACGAATATTTTCCATACTTTGTGGACCAAATTGGGAATCAAAGGCACTGAATGACATCTGGTGCTCAAATATCGTGGTTGTCTGCACAGATACATTCAAACAGAAATGGAGTTTTTTGGAATCACATAATTAGGTGTAGCTTATAGATATGTGGTCAAGATACAACAAAAATTTAAGCAGAAAAGGAGAGAGTTTGGATATGGAAATTCCTCACAACTGAAGCAGGGAAAATGTGGTCCCAACCCACCAAACAAGGGACAAAGAAAATATGGTCTCTCTCAGGAAAACTAGTCAGACCCGCAACCCAAGAAGGGAAATGAGAAGTTGAATAAGGACTCGGGAAAGTGGTGTGGATAACATAAAATCCCTTACCACAACACCGAAGAATGTCTCTCCAAGAAGCCATTAGTGGACAAGCTGAAATATTCCAAGTCAAAGGCATATTCTAACTCTGAATCAAATCCAGAAAGTGGGAAACGGATCATCGATGTTGAATCCAAGGCCACTTTCGCTACCACCAAAGTTCAACCAAGTGAAGCAGAAGAACCATAGGAAGGGGAACACCTCTTTCACTCATAGAGGTGGGTAAAGGGGGATCCACTACATTCCACTGGCGATAGCAACAATTAGAAGAACTTGATCTCAAAAGAGGTCATCAAATGGTTGGACATTCTGATAGCACCACACCCGCATCCCTAAACCATCAGTTGGCTTTTCCAAGGAAGAGATATCTGCGTCAGGCAACAATGTCATCTGCCCTAAAACATCAATCCCTTCAAAGATGAGGTATTGTGTGATATTTCTCCCCTTGAAGTTTGTGATGTTATTTTAGGCCATCCATATTTGTGGAAGCGACATGTTGTGTATGATTCTAGACCCCACAATGTTATTATTACTTTGGGTAGACAATTGTACAGGATACCATAGGTAGCGCAACCTACCTATTTCTTTAATCTCTCCTAAGAAATGCATTAAGGCCATTTCACAGAACAAGAAGTTCGTATTCTTTGTGATATGTGTTTGGAGTAAGTAGAAGGTCGCCGCCACATCCGTGACCTCTACAAAGATCCTCTCTCTGTAGAAGAAGCAAGTGGACATGATCGTGGAAGAGTAAAGAGACATCTTCTCGTCACCCATCGGAGTACCGATGCACTACCAATTCAAGAATCCATTTGATTTAACCCTTGGTTCATTGCTTCCTAATGGACCATTCTATCGTCCCTCACTGATGGAAAATAATGAAATCAAGCACTAGATCCAAGAGCTACTTCAAAAGGGGCACATATGACCCATATCCCCCCACTTTGAAAGTCGAATTGTGTTGGTGCAGAAGAAAGACGAGACTTGGTGGATCTACATTGATTAGAGAGAATTAAACAAAATCACAGTAATGAACCGGTACCCAATTCTTTGAATTGATGACCTTCTTGACCAACTGAAGGGGGAAAATTTCTTCAGCAAGATTGACATAAAGTCTTTCTATCACCAGGTTCCCATCAAATCGACCGAAGTATGGAAGACAAATTTAAAATCTAAAGAAGGTCTCTTTGAATGTCGAGGCATGCCCTTTGGCGTAACAAATGCACCAACAACTTTCATGATATTGATGGATGATGTATTGAGACCCTTCACCAGGTTTTGAGCACCCTACGACAACAAAAGCTATACGTCAACTTGGAAAAATACTCCTTTGGCATGAACATGGTCCAATACATGTTCTACATTATTGATGAGCATGGCATACATGTGGATCCAGCTAAGATCCAAGTCATTCGTGATTGGCCATCCCTGACCACACTAACCAAGATTCTAATCTTCTTGGGACTTGCAAACTTCTACCAAATTTTTGTGTTGGGATTCTCCTATATTTCATGGACCCTTAGCCAAGTAACCAAGGTTGGTGGAAAGGCAAATTTTGCATGGGGGTAGGCAGAACAACAAGCATTTGATGATCTGAAGCATCTCTTGTTGATCCAGATTTTATGAGCATAATGAAATGACTATAGATTATTAACAGGTTCTTAACACAAAATAATAGAGATAAAGTAAAATTTGTTTTCTATTCAATAAGGAAATAAGCTAAAACTGTAAAATGCAGTGGAAACAAACTTGTTGGAATGGTGGCGGCTTATCTCTGATAAGAGATGTGACGGTTGCGCTCATTCATAAGAAGATGATTACAATGAGGCTATGAAGGCCTTTTTACAATAAACAGGAATTCCAAAAACCCTAGACATCCAAAAACCTAACCCTAGGAGATGAAGCGCCAAAAGTCATGTGGGCCCCGTTTAGGTAAGTTAGTACTCAACTTCTCGGGATCATAACTTTTTCATACGATCTTCGTTTTAGGCGTATGATAGCACGTTGGAAAGGTATCGTTGAGGAGATTCATTTTGGGGGAAATATGAAAGAAAATTCCATATTTCTACCTGGTTTAATAAAAAACATCATTTAGGGCCTCAAAACAGCTCCGAAAGTGAAAAACTGCTAAAAATAGTAGATTACCAAAATTGCCAGAAAACTGTTTTGAGCCAGTTGGAAAAGGTGGGTGGCCACCAATATCCACCTGGATCAATCCTACCTCCTTCGTAAGAAATTTTATCCATTGTTTTGAGTTCCCCCATTAGATGTGGAAATTTCTACTGAATTTGGCCACTGGTGAGCCACTTGCCTTGGTGCAAGAACTTCCCTGCTTTGATGACTTGATAAAGATGGATCCTTTGGTGTCGATTTCCCTTGATATGTGTGTCCACAATATGATCACTAGATTCATGTTGTATGCAATCTAGGTTGAGCTATGTTGGTGTCAGTTGTTCTTCTACTTCTGAGTTGTCCGATAATGGTGGGAAATAAGGGCGAAGGAGATCCACGTTGAACACTGAGTGAAGAACAAGGAAAGGAGGAATGTTGAGCTCAAAATAATTATCCCCCATGGCCTTGATGATGGTGTATAGCCCATAATGGAGTGGGAGAAGCTTTTGATGGGGTCCTGTAAGGCATTCTTTCTGCAAGTGCAACCAAACTTTGTTGCCCACCTAAAACTTATGTGGCACTAGATGTTGATCATGGTCTTGCGTGTACTTTTCATTGGACTTATGTAGGATATCCTGAACCTCTTGATGGATGTGCTGGATCCGCTCAATGAACTGGGTGGCTTTGTCAACTTCAATTGGAGCAGGAGATTAGTTGGTCGAGGTGACCGCAAGGGGAAGTGCAACATCTATGGGACCCAATGGTTTGAATCCCAAACCCACCTAAAAGGGGTTGTGGCCAATTGAGCTATGCAGGGCTCAGTTTTAGCTATGTTGGACATAGGGAAGGCTCTCATCCCATTTGCGAGGGTGCTTGGAATTATACATGTGAAGGATATGCACAATCATTCAATTTACAACCTCGGTTTGGCCATCTGTATCGGGGTGGAAGTCCGTGGATTTGGTGATCTTGGTGTCCAATAGTGACTAGAGGATCGACCAAAATGTGTTGAGAAATCGACTGTCCCAATCTAAGACAATGGTTTGTGAGATTCCAAAATGTACCCAGTCTCATTCAAAGACGAGCATGGTAGTGGCCTCTGTTGTGATGCTCTTCTTGCAGGCAACCAAAATCGCCATCTTAGAAAAGCGATAAACAACCACAAAAACACAGTGATTTCCCCACTTGGTGGATGGGAGGCCCGACATGTAGTCCAATGAAATGGATTCCCATGGCCTGTCAGGAGTAGAAATAGGGGTGTACAGGCCCTGTTTCTTAGTGGTCGATTTGGAAATAGCGCAGACAGTGTAGGACCTGATATACTTGTTGATCTCTTGTCGATGTTTCAGCCAGTGGAAATGTTTCTATAGCATCACCACTATCTTTTAGACGTCAAAGTGTCCTACTATCCGACTATAGTGGGATTCCCAGATCATCTTCGTTGGCTGGCTTGATGGAACACAGATATGGCCCAGACAACAAAACAACCCATACCAAAGATGGAAATTATCGATAACTGCGTTTGCACCCAACATTTGGTAGGTGGTGGCGAAGTCTAGGTCTATCTCATAGAGTTGGGTCCATCCAGAGGTCTCATGGCCACAAGATTATAGCACTATGGTGAGTGGCATGACTGGCGGTCTACTAAGGCAATCAACCATGCGATTGGTGCTACCTATTTTATACTTGATGTTGAGGTGAAATTGTTGCAAGTATGTGGACCACTTTTGATGTCGGTCATTCTGCAATTTTCCTTGTGTCTACATGAACTGTAGTGGCTTATGATCTGTGTGGATGACTGTCTCCTTCCCAAGAATGTAATGTCTCCACTAGTGGTAGGCTTCGACAATGGAGTACATTTATTTTTTGTAAGTAGGGTACTTACATAAAACATCTGATAGTGTCTCACTATCATAGGCCACAGGGTGACCATGTTGAGTGAGAAGGACACCCACAACATAGTCTGAAGCATCTGTCTCGATCTCAAAGGGTTATTGCAGTTCTGGTAGTGAAAGTATCGGGGTTGAGCACAAGTGATACTTCAAATCATCGAACACTTATTGTTGGGACTGGCCCCGCACAAATTTCTCCTTACAACCACCCCTGGTTATTTGGCTGAGGGCCCATGCAATATGGGAGAATACCAACAGAAACCTGCGGTGGAAATTGGCAAGGCCTAAGAATCTTCTAAGCTCAGTGAGTATGGTTGAGGCTGGCCAATCATGGATGACTTGGATCTTGGCTAGATCCACATGTACGCCATGATGATCAATGATGTAGCCTAGGTAATGGAACCTGTCCATGTCGAAGGAGCATTTTTCCAAGTTGGCATGCAGCTTGTGTTGCCGCAAGGTGTGCAACACATGTTGAATATGTTGCAAGTGTTCGGATCAAGTCTTGTTGTAAATGAGAATGTCATCCAGATACACCACTACAAAATTATTGGTGAATGGTCACAGGCTATTGTCCATCATCCTCATGAAAGTGGTTGGAGCATTTTTCAAACCAAAGTGCATGACCAACCATTCAAAAAGGCCTTCCCTTGACTTGAAGGCAGTCTTCCATACATCTGTCTATTCTATCGAGACCTAGTACTAGCCAGACTTCAAATAAATATTACTAAAGTATTTGGCCCCCGTGAGTTGATCAAGGAGGTCGTCGATTCGGGGAATCAAGTACCGGTTTCTGACTGTGATTTTATTTAGAGATCGGTAATCAATGCAGAGTCACCAGGTTCCATATTTATTCTGTACCAACATGATTAGGCTCCTGCAAGGTGATGAGCTTGGACGGATGTGCCCCTTGTGGAGAATTTCTTGGATATGTCGCTTGATCTCCTCATTCTCTAACAGAGAGTGGCGATAGACTGGCCCATTGGCTAGTGGTGCATTGGGGGTCATATTGATGGGGTGCTTGAAATGGTAGTGTAGAGGTACCCCTATAGGTGAGGAGAAGATACCCGAGTATTCTTCTACATCCTTATCTACTTTCTTTTGTTGTGTGGAGTGGTTGACCGTAGAGACCCTGGATGTGGCTAGGATCTTTCGCTTATTTTGAGAGCGAATCACGAAGAAGACAAACTTCCCTGTCTAAGAGATGACCTTCCTACATTGTTTAGCAGAGATTTCAAGGAAATATCACTAGGTGGGACTGCCTCGGGTATCCTGTACAATTTCATCTTCAAAGTAATAATAACACTACAAGGCCTAGACTCATATACAACATGGTGTTTCCATAAATAAGGTTGGCCCAAAAGAACATCATAAAATTCAAGAGGAGAAACATCACACAATACCTCATCTTTGAAGGGCTTGATGTCATACGAGAGTCGACACTATTGGTTGACGTGGAGATCACTTAATTGGCAGAGCCATCCAATAGTGTAGGGTTGTGTGTGCGGCGTTGTCGATAGGGTCAGTCGCTTGACAGCCTCTGCTGATATGAGGTTCTTCTGGCTATCGCTATCAACGATGAAGTGTAGCAGGGTTCCTTCTACAAACATATCTGAATGGAAGAGGTGCTCTCCTTCTTCTGGCTCATTTGGTTCACCAGGCTGGATCTTGGTGGTAGAAAAGGTGGCACTGGGTTCCGCGTCAATGATCTGTATTCCCCTTTCTAGTTCTAGATCAGAGTCAGAATCTGCATGTGATTCATAGGCTTTCACTTCGGCCACTAGTGACTGCTTTAAGCAGCAGTCAGCAGTTTTATGCCAAGGGCTCTTATGGAATTCGCACCACTTCCCGGTATATTTCTTTGTCTTTCCGGTGTCCTTATTTGCTTGTGGATTGGACTGGTTGTATTAATATTGTCCATCTTTGTTATGTCCTTTTTTCTATGGGTTGGGGCCACCCTTTCCTGGATTTTGTTGTGAGGGGTTCCCAGGCCCAAATTGTCGCGTCTTTTGTTTGAGCTTCTACTCAATTTTGAGGGAATATCGATAGGCCACACCCACAGATGAGATGTCTAGAAATTCCATTTCAATCTGGATGTATCTATGAAGCACACAATGATACTTGAGCACCAGATGTCTCTTTGAATCTTTGATACCCATCTTGGTGCGCAAGGTATGGAAGATATTTGTGAAATCTGGCACAACTTGGTCTCTTTCTTTCCGCAGTGTGGTCCATTTGGTATACAAGTCGTCATAACTTCAGATAGGGTAGTATTGTTCCTTAATAGTATCCCTGAAGGATTCCCAAGTGGTCATGACTGTAAATAATGAAGGTTCCTCTATTTCCTTTTGCTCATAGAAATTTTCCCACCAATCTTTGACATGGGGAACAACTTTGAGGAGCGCAAAAGTAATATTTTATCTATTCAAAAAGTTATGGACATAAAAATACCCTTCTAGTAGATTCAACCACTTTTCTACAACATATGTGTCCATCTGACCTTCAAATATAGGAATATCGAAGTTTATTTGTACCTTTAAGGGGGCGGCGCCTCCACTCGAAGAAGATGTGTCACCTATTGGTATCCACTAAAGGATTTGCGCGAAACTATACATCATCTTGTTCCTCTGTTGCGTGAGGGATTCCCCAATCAATAGTTTTAAAGGATCTCATGTCCCGTCATATTTATTTTGTTCTTCCATGAGAGGTCTCTTGGGCAGGAAAGAACTTTTGTCCTCAAGAGAAACAAGCTCGAGACCCAACTCTTTGTACTCTGACCTCGTTGGGGACATGCATTAAGATGACACAGAGCAGACCGCTCTGATACTAGTGATCCATATTTATGAGCAGAACAAAATGACTACAGATTATTAACATGTGCTTAACAAAAAATAACATAGATACTATAAAATTGGTTTTCTATTCAATAAGGAAATAAGCTAAAACTGTAAAATCCAGTGGAAACAAGCTTGTTGGAATGGTGGTGGCTTATCTCTGAGAAGAGATGTGGCGGTTGTGCTCATTCGCAAGAAGATGATTACAATGAGGCTCTGAAGGCCTTTTCAAAATAAACAGGAATGCCAAAAACTCTAGACATCCAAAAACCTAACCCTAGGAGATGAAGCGCCAAAAGTCATGTGGGCCATGTTTGGGTAAGTTAGTACATCAACTTCCCAGGGTCGTAACTTTTGCATACGATCTTTGTTTTAGCAGTATGATAGCCCATTGGAAAGGTATCGTTGAGGAGATTAATTTTGGGTGAATTATAGAAGGAATTTGAATATTTCACCCCGTTTTCCCAAAAAAAAAATCTTTTAGGGCCTCAAAACAGGTCCAGAACTGAAAAACTGCTAAAAATAGTAAATTACCAAAATTGTTAGAAAACCATTTTGAGCTAGCTTGAAAAGGTGGGTGGCTACCGATATCCAACTATATCACTTGTTCTAAACTTCGGTAATTTACATACCCCATATGCAGCAACCATTCAAGATTCATATTGATGCCTTCGACTATGTTGTAGGTGGAGTTCTCACTCAGCAGGGTCATCCAGTAGCATACCATAGTGAGACACTCTCAGATATTGTATAGAAATACCACACATATGAAAAATAAATGTATTCCATTGTGAAATAATGTCGTCAATGGAAACATAAAATTTTGGGAAAGGATACAATCATCCACACAGATCACAAGTCTTTACAGTTCATACAAACACAGGGGAAGTTGCAGAATGACCACCATCAAAATTGGTCCACATACCTGCAACAGTTCCATCTCAACATCAAGTATAAAACATGGAGCACAAATTATGTCACTGACTACCTCAATATCCCTCTCATTCTTACACTCACCATAGCACTCCATTCATGTGGGAATGAGGCATCTAAGTGGCCCCAACTTTGTCAGTGTGGCCCTGACTTTGTCCCCACCTATCATATTTTTAGGATAGGTGCTAATGCCACTGATTTTCACATCCAGGATGGATTTTTATGCCATATGGGTCACCTCTGTGTTCCCAGAAGAGAGCGGACAAAACTAATTTGGTAGGCTCAGTATAGTCATATGGTCGTACATTTTGGTGTGGAAAAAACTATGGCCTCTCTACATAAACATTTTTATTAGCCAAAATTTTGACAAGACGTCAGCTAGTATATCATATATTGGACTTCATGTGCCATTTCCAAGCCACCCATTAATAAACAAGACTTATACACCTCTCTTCCTACTCCCAAGAGGCCTAGGGAATCCATCTCGATGTATTACATGTATGGCCTTTTGTCCACCAAGAAAAACAATGATTGTGTATTTGTGGTGGTGGATCGGTTTTTTAAGATGGTAATTCTCACAACCTACAAGAAGACCATCAGAACAAAATATATTTCCAAGATCTTCTTCGAACGAGTGTGGGTCCATTTTGGGATACCACAGACCATCACCTCAGATCAGGACAACAGGTTCCTCAACACATTTTAGTTGAATCTTTGGTCACTGTTGGACACAAATCTAAATAAATCCACTTCTTTCCACCCCAAAACTGATGGCCAAACAAAGGTCGTCAATCAGATGATTGTTCACATCTTGTGCATGTATAACTATAAGAATCCGCGTACATGGGCTGAGAGTCTTCTCTGTGTTCAACACAACTACAATAGGCCTTTTCATAGCTCCATAGGCCATAGCCCATTTCAGGTGGGGATGGGATCTCAACCCTTGGGTCCCATTGATGTTGCACTACATCTTGCAACCACACAGGCATAATCTTCCCATGTTCAGTCTGAGGCCGACAAAGCCACCAGATTCATCGAGAAAATTTAGGACATCCGCCAACAGATCCATCATATTTTGCATAAATCCAATGCTAAGTACACGAAGCGCCATCATTAGCATCGAGTACGAAACTAGTTTCAGGTGGGAGACAAGGTCTAGTTACATTTGCAAAAAGAGCACCTTGTAGGGGCCCATCAGAAGCTTCACCCATTTCTCTATGGGCCTTACACTATCACCAAGGTTGTGGGTAGAAATTATTTTGATATGGATTTATGAGAGGAATGAAATGAATAACAGACTCAATACAATAACACAAAGATATAGAGAATACAAAACTGTATCCAGTGAACAATAACTTCCATTGAATAAATAAAATAGGTTGAAACTTTAAAACTGTAGAATTGAAAACAACTTACTTGAATGATGGTACCTATCTCTAAGAAGAGATGTGGTTTCTATTCACATCCATCTGAACAAAATGATTACAATGAGGCTCTAGAGGCCTTTATAACATTACACAATAATTCCAAAACCCTATATATCCAAAAACCTAACCCTAGGAGATGAAACACCAAAAGTTATGTGGGTCCCAATGGGTAAGTTGGTACCTCAACTTCTCGGGGTCTTAAATTTTGCATACGACCTCCATTTTAGGCATATGATAGCTTGTTGGAAAGGTATTTTCGAGAAATATACATTATTCCATCAAGCTTTGACTTTGTCTACAATTTGAATGTGGAAATCCAAAAAAAAAAAAAAACATTGTTTAGGGCCCCAAAACGGCCCTGGAAGTGCAAAAAGATGTACTAACATGATAAATTCCAAAATAATCCAGTTGGAATAGGTGGGAAGACACCAATATCCACTTGGATTTTGTGTAGGGATTCAAGATAGCCCCGAAAGTGCATAACCCGCAATTACAAAGAAATTTCATCATTATAGAGATACGTGTTGAACTAAAAATTGTCAAGAAGATCTAGTTTCAATAGATGGGTGGCCACCAATATCCACCTGTATCAATCCTAACCCCCTTAGGAAGAAATGGCCTCCATTGCGTTGAGTGCCCCAATCAGGTGAGGAAATTTTTGCTAAATTTGGTATCGGATGAGCCATTTGTCTTGGTGCAGGAGCTTCCCTGCCTTGAAAACTCGATAAAGATAGATCCTCTACTAGAGAGTGCCCTTGACCTGTGTGTCCATTATATGATCATTGGATTCATGTTCCATGCAGTCAGGATTGATCTTTGTTGATGTCAATTTTTCTTCTATCTTCGAGCTATCAAATAATGGTGGAAAATATGGTTGAAGGAGATCCACATTGAACATTGGGTGTAATCCAAGGAAGGGTGGAGTGTTGAGATCAAAAGCACTGTCACCCATAGCCCTGGTGATAGTGTAAGGCCCATAGAGAAGTGCATGGATATTATGATGGGGCCCTATAAGGCGTTGTTTTTTAAAATGTAACCAGACCTTGTCTCCCACCTTAAACTTGTGTGGTACCCGGTGTTAATCATGGTGTTTCTTGTAATTATTATTGGCTTTCTGAAAACTCTCATGGACCTGTTGGATACTGTGTTGAATCTACTCAATGAATCTAGTGTCTTTTTCGGCCTCAGACTGAACATGGGAATATTTTGTCTATGTGGTTGCAAGAGGTAGTGCAATATCAATGGAACTCAAGGGTTGGAATCCCAGCCCCACCTCAAATGGGATATTTCTAGTGGAGCTATGGAGAGCCCCGTTGTAGTTATGTTGAACATAGGGAATACTCTCATCCGATGTATGTGGATTCTTAGAGTTATACATGTTCAGGATGTGTAAAATCATATGATTGACGACCTCTGTTTGGCCATCAGTTTAAGGGTGGAAGGCAATAGATTTACTGAGATTACTGTCCAACAGTGACCAAAGACTCGACCAAAATGTGATAAGGAACCTTTTGTCCCAATCAAAGATGATGATCTGTGGTATCCCAAAATGTACCCACACATCGTTTGAAGAATATCTTGGAAGTATCTGCCACTGTGATGCTCTTATTGCAGGATGTGAGAATGGACAGCTTCAAAAACTGATCAACCACCAAAAATATGCAATCATTTCCTTGCTTAGTGGACGGAAGGCCATACATGTAATCCATCGATATGGATTCCCAAGTCCTCTTGGGAGTATAAAGAGGGTTGTATAATCCTTGCTTCTTGATGGTTGGCTTGAAAATCGTACAGGAAGTGCAATATATGACATACTTTCTAACATCTTGTCGAAGTTTTGGCCAATAAAAATGTTTTTGTAGAATGAACATAGTTTTTTCCATGCCAAAATGTCCTACCATCTCACTGTAGTGAGCCTCCAAAATCATCTTTTCATGCTCACTTGCAGGAACACAGAGGTGACCTAGATGACATAACAGCCCATACTGAATGTGAAAATCGATGACATTTGCACCTCTACCCAAGAGTTGATAGGTGGTGGAGAAGTGGGAATCTCAATAATAAAGTTGAGGTCACTCAGATGCCTCATGCCCATAGGAATGGATCATGGTGGTGAGTGTATCCATGACAGGTTGACTGAGGTAGTCAGCGACATGATTTATGCTCCATGTCTTATACTTGATGTTCAGATGGAACTGTTGCAGGTATGTGGACCACTTTTTATGTCAGTCGTTCTGCAACTTCCCTTGTGTCTGTATGAACTGAAAATACTTATGATCAGTGTGGATGATTGTCTCCTTTCCCATAATGTAATGTTTCCATTGACGATAGACTTTCACAATGGAATACATTTACTTGTCATAGGTGGGGTATTTTTCGATGATATCTGAGAGTGTCTCACTATGGTATTCTACTACATGACCATGTTGAGTGAGAACTGGGCCTACAACATAGTCAGATGCATTAGTCTCAATATTGAACAATTGTTGTTGATCGGGTAAGGAGAGTACTAGAGTTGAGCACAAGCAATGCTTCAGATCATCAAATGATTATTGTTGTGCCTTCCCCCATGCGGAATTTTCCCTTCCATCACCCTTGGTCACTTGTATGAGGTCCCATGCAATATCGAAGAATCCCAACATGAACCGTCGATAGAAGTTGACAAGTCCCAAGAAGTTCTAAAGCCCGGTTAGTGTGGTCGAGGCTATCGAGCTAGAAATGACTTGGATATTAGCTAGTTCTATATGTACCCCATGCTCATAAACAATGTATCCCAAGTATTGGACCCTATTCACGCCAAAGGAGCATTTTTCCAAGTTGGAATATAGCTTGTGCTACCGCAGAGTGCTCAAAACCTATGGAATATGTTGCATGTGCTTCTCCCAAGTTTTCATAAAGATGAGGATGTCATCTAGATATACCACCACAAAATATTTTTTGAAGGGTCTCAATACATCATCCATCAACCTCATGAAAGTGGCTAGTGAATATTTTAATCCAAAGGACATGACCAACCATTTGAAGAGATCTTATTTATATTTGAAAGTTGTCTTCCATACATCAGTCGATTCAATGGGAACCTGGTGGTAGCCATACTTTAGGTCAATCTTGTTGAAGAACTTTTATCCCTTGATTTGGTCAAGAAGGTCATCAATTCAGGGAATTGGGTATCGGTTCCTAACTGTGATTTTGTTTAATGCTATGTAATCAATGCACAGTCATTAGGTCCCGTATTTTTTCTCCACCAGTACAATAGAGCTTCCTCAAGGAGGGCATTGGGTTTAATGTGACCTTTTTGAAGAAGCTCTTGGATTTGACTCTTGATTTCATCATTTTCCATTAGTGAGTGATGATATACTGGTCCATTAGGCATAGGTGCACCGAGGGTTATATCAATTGGATGTTTGACTTGGCAGTGCATCTATACCCTGGTGGGTGAGGACAAGATGTCTCTGTACTCTTCCATGATCCTATCCACTTTCTTATGTTGCAAAGAGAGGCTATGTGTAGAGGTTACGGATGTGGAGATGACCTTCTATTTACTGTGAGCATGGATCACAAAGAAGATGAACTTCCCGATCTATGAAATGACCTTACGACATTGTTTAGAAGAGATTAAAGAAATATGAGTAGACAATGCTACCTATAGTATCCTGTACAATTTTCTACCCAAAGAAATAATAACATTGCAGGGTCTAGACTCATACACAACATGTCTCTTCCACAAATATGGTTCTCCTAAAATAACATCAAAAACTTCAAGGGGAGAAATATCACACAACACCTCGTCTTTAAAGGGCTTCATGTTGTAGGGAAGAGGACACTGTTGGTTGACGAAGAGATCTCTTCTTTGGAGAAGCCAGTCAATTGTGTAGGGATACATGTGCGGTGTCATTAGAAGGCCTGGTCGCTTGACAACCTCTTCTTAGATCAGGTTCTTCTGACTGCTACTATTGAAAATGAAATGAATTGGAGCCCCTTTTACCCACATCTGTGAATGAAAGAGGTGTTCGCCTTCCTCTAGTTATTTTGGATCGCTTGGCTAGACTATTGTGGTAGCAATAATGGCACTTGGTTCGGCATATATAATCCTCTTCCCTCCTTATGGATTGTATTCAGATTAAGAATCTTCCTCTAACTCGAAATCTTTATTCTTAGCCATCAGTGACTTCTTGGAGCGACATTCTTCGGTGTTGTGACAAGGGATTTTATGGTATTCAAACCACTTTTCCATGTCCTTCTTTAACTTCTCATTACATTTCTTGTCTTGTAGCTTGGATTGTTTTCTCTGAGAGTGGCCATCATTTTTATGTCCCTTTACTTTTGGGTTGGGGCCGCCTTTTCCCTGCTTTGACTGTGAGGAGTTTATATCTAAATTCTTGCCTCTTCTACTTAAATTTATGCTCGATCTTTACAACATATCTATAAGCCACACCTAATGATAGGATGTTCAAAAAATCCATTTATATTTGAATGTAACTATTCATATAGCCTTTGTATTTGAGAACTAGATGTCGTTCATAGTCTTTGATACCCAATTTGGTGCGCAGGGTATGGAAACTATTGGTGAAATTTGGTACTGTCTGGTCCCTTTCCTGACGCGATGTGGTCCATATTGTGTACTGGTCCTCATATCTTCCAACATGGTAGTATTGTTCTTTAATGTCATCCCTGAAGGAATCCCATGTGGGGGAGACCAAAAATATTGCAAATTCCTCTATGGCACTTTTCTCAGAGTAAGTATCCCACCAGTCCTTAACATGGGGGATGACCTTGAGGAGTGAAAAAGGAATATTTTCCTTGTCAGAAAAATTGTGGACTGAAAAATACCCTTCAAGAAGATTCAACCATTTATCTACAACATACACATCTATCAGTCCTTCAAATAATGGAATATCAAAATTTACTTGTACCTTGAAGGGGGTTGCATGGCCGCTTGAGGAAGATGCATCTCCTATGGTCAGTCGTCGAATGATATATGCAAAGTTTTTCATCATTTATTTCCTTTGTCATGCAAAGGCTTCCTCGAGAAACATTTTAAAAGTATCTCCCACTCCATCATCTTTATTCTTGTCCCCCATGAGTTGTTTTTAGGCTTGACGTGGCCGATCTTGTAAAGGCTCGACTAGTTCGAGTCCCAATTTCTTGTACCCAGATCTTGTTGTGGACATGCACGAAGAAAATCAAATGAAGAGAAAAACACTCTGATATAATTGATCCAGATTTATGAGTGGAATGAAATGAATAATAGACTGAATACAATAACACAAAGATATGGAGAAAAAAAATATATATCTAGTGAACAATAACTTCTATTGAATAAATAAAATAGGCTGAAACTGTAAAACTGCAAAAATGAAAATAACGTGTTCGAATGGTGGTAGCTATCTAAACATTATTCTTAGCAGAATGATTACAATGAGGCTCCAGAGGCCCTTTTAACGTTACTCATGAATGTCAAAAACATAGATATCGAAAAACCTAACCCTAGGAGATGAAATACCAAAAGTTATATGGGCCCCGATGGGTAAGTTTGTACCTCAAATTCACGGGCTCATAAATTTTGCATACGACCCCCGTTTTAAGCATATGATAGCCCATTGGAAAGGTATTTTTGAGAAATACACATTGTGTCACCAAACTCTAACTCCATCTATAAATTGACTATGGAAAGCCAAAAAAACATTGTTTAGGGCCCCAAAATGGCCCTGGAAGTATAGAAAGATGTACTAACATGAAAACTTCCAAAATAAGCCAGTTGAAATAGGTTGGAGGCCACCAATATCCACTTTTATGTTGTGTAGGGATTCATGATGGTCTCGGAAGTGTATAAACCATAATTACAAAGAAATGTCATCATTACAGAGAAATGTGTTGAACTGAAAATTGTCAAGAGGAGCCAGTTGGAATAGGTGGGTGGCCACCAATATCCACCTGGATCAAATTTTGATATCAACACTCTGCTCTTCCTTGGATTCAACCCAATTTTCATTGTGGACCTCCTTCAACCATAGTTTCCACCATTATTGGACACCTCAGAGATCGCAAAGATTTGAAACAAACAGATCTCAACCCTGACTGCATGGAACAAGCATCCACTGATCAAATAGTGGACACATAGGTCAAGGGAACTTTCCACTAGAAGATCCAACTTTATAAGTTTGTCTATGCAGGGCAACTCCTACACCAAGGAAAGTTTCTCAATCGGGAGCAAATTCAACAGAAGTTTCCTCACCTGATGGGGGATATCAATGCAATGGAGACCATTGTTTCCTAATGGTGGATGATTGATCCAGGTGGATATTGGTGTCCACCCACCTATTCTGACTAGATCATCTTGGAAGTTTTTAGTTTAGTATGTTTCTCTGTAATGATGACATTTCATTTTAATTGTAGGTTCTACACTTCTAGGGCTATCCTGAATCCCTACATAGAATCTAGGTGGATATTGGTGGCCACCCACCTATTCCAACTGGATTATTTTGGAATTTTTCATATCAATACATCTTTTTGTACTTCCAAGGTCATTTTAGGGCCTTAAACATTTGTTTTTTGGCTTGCAACAGTCAAATTGTAAAAGGAGTCAGAATTTGACGACACAATGTGTAGTTCTCAAATATATATTTACAACGGGCTATCATGCCTAAAATGGAGGTCATATGCAAAAGTTACGACACCGGGAAGTTGAGGTACCAACTTATCCATCGGGGCCCACATAACTTTTGGTGTTTCATCTCCTAGGGTTAGGTTTTTGGATGTCTATGGTTTTGGAATTCATGAGTAATGTTAAAAACTCCTCTAGAGCCTCATTTTAATTATTTTTCTCAAACAGATTCACATAGAAGCCACATCTCTTCTCATAGATAACTACCACCATTTGAGCAAGTTGTTTCAGTTCTACAATTTTGCAGTTTCATCCTATTTTATTTATTGAATAGAGGTTATTGTTCATTGAATATATGTTGTTGTTCTCCATATCTCTATGTTATGGTATTCATTCTATTATTCATTTCATTCCACTCATAAATTCGGATCAATTGTTTTCATAAATGAAAGTATAATAGGTTATCTTTTTGGATTTAATGATCATAACCTTTGTTTTTTTAGTGTTCACAGTCATGCCCATGCTAGAGAAGAATTCATTGAGGGTTATTAGTTGCTTACCTACGTCATAGGGGCTCTTTTCCATAAGAACAATATCATCAACATAAAGAAGTAGTATTATGACTATACTAGCAAGAGTCGGGCCAACACAACCTGCATTCTCCAAAAAATCTTCTAACTTATCAATATAGATGCCAAAAAGGGTAATGGATAGGGGTCAACCTTTCTTCACTCCTATATTACAATTAATTTCTTCCAACCATCCCTCAATGTTCCTAAACTTGACAATAACTTTCTCATATAGCCTTAGTTCATCATCTCTTAACTCGAAAGGGACTTTCATCTCTTCTAACCTATTCCAAAGGTTATTCATCAACACAGTGTCAAAATATTTTATAAAATCAACTAAAAAACAAAGGATTTTTGTAAAGAGAGTCAGTGTAATTGAAAGTAAAAAAATTATTATTCCATTGAGAGGTGATTTCTACTTTCCAGTATGAGGGATATGTGTAATTCTTTCAATGATTCAATATGGTGTTGACATGCAACATTTAAAAAATATCAATAGGAAAATAAATCTGAATGTCCATGTTAAGTAATATTATAATATCATATTTACAAACACACACACACACACACACATATATAAATTGAAAGTAAAATAATTCTTATTGTACCAAAAGACACCAGTTAAAAAAAAGTATTAATAAGAAAAAAAATCTCATTCCACCAGATAGGTGCTTTCTACTTCACTTTCTACTTCCCCATACAAGGGAGATATGTAATCCATTTAATTCTCAAAACATTTAAATAAAATATTAATAACAAATAAAATATTTCAATATCAACTTATATATATATATATATATATATATATATATATATATATATATATATATATATATATATATNAAAATATTTCAATATCAACTTATATATATATATATATATATATATATATATATATATTATTGGGAAATGTGAGAGAGACAGAAGATATAATTCTTACACAGCAAAATTTTTCCTATGAGCTCTATTAAATAATCAAATAGAGTACATATTTAAATAAAAGAAAATTGTCTCAAGATAGACAACTACCTTCATCCTTTAGTTGAGGAAATATTTCAAACTCACACCAAACTAAGAAGATAACTATTTGGAAAGAATCTCTCCAACTAACTAGGCCTCAACAACCTACTAAAAGCTAGGAACATACTCCTTCTCGTAGAGACAAGAAATGTACCTAATAACGACCATTAAACTCAATAATTAAATATGATCAAACCAAATACAAGTGGGAGTTACATATCCCGACACTCCCCCTTAACAACTACTCTTTTTTAAAATCGGAAGGTCAGGTCTTCATCATCACCAAGTCCTCTAAATTGAAGCACCTCCTAATCAACAAATTCTATATCTGGTCGAACCTAGTATTTTCTCTTCATACTTTGATCATGCATCGCCAAAATGCCAAAGTCCATATAAATAGATAACCATCCACTGGAATGCATGGGTCATCAACCATTGCAACCGTTTGTTTAATATGATATCCTTCAGGTACATGGTTCATTCAACATCTTGATGAACTTTCCCTGAATGTAAACCTCATGGTTTCTATGCACCTCCCAAAGTTTGGCCATAGAGAATTTAGTCAAAACATGACATGGCTCACTCTAGGTATTAAAGAACTCGAAAATAGAGTTTTTTTCACTACAAATCAATAGGAATACATGATAAGGGGTGTGCATGCCTAGTCAGGTCTTACAATGATATGCCATTTACATGTTACATAATTACAAGTACATACATTACATGCTCCATACCATGGAGATACCAAGTACATAATCAAACATTTTAAGGACCAATACATCATGTCAATAAACATTACATCATATACTTTCTAAAACAATGTGTGACCCATGTTAACATATGGTCATGAGTCTATTTTATTCAACTCAATTAACAAAATTTACCTTGTTTGTCTGCAATCATCTTGTTGCTTCCACACTTCTTCTACTTCCATACAACTCCAATTATCACCAACTTCCCTTGGACTAAACTCTCTATTGTTTTAGAAAAACATCTGTGTTCTTCCTTCTTATCATTCCAACAACTTCCCTTTACGAAGCATAATAAGGAATGATTTTACATCACAAAATGTTACCAAGAAGGACTTCAACTCGTCTACAAGAGATAATATCATCTTCTTCCTCTGCATCTTTGAAATTGGACCTTCAATGCCACTGTCATTTCATTGTCTTGGATTCACCTACAATTTTTTAGAGTAGTTAATTCTAACAAAACCAATACATTCATATTGAGTTAGCTAAGCTCAATGTAAATGCTACTAATTTTAAAACATTCACGGTTTTCCACTTAATCTTGCAATTATTAGATTACTCAATTCTAAAAATGCATCACATATTAAGGTATTGCATCACATATTAAGTTTATTAACATGAATATGTTACTATTCACAAACTCCAAGGAAATTTAAAAGACATATTTAAAATTACCATGGTAAAAGATTTATCACCATCACATTTATGGATTCTCTATTAGCATCTAAGTTTGGCACACTGCCCTTCATTTCCTTTCATTGTAGGTACATTTCCCTTCATTTCCTTGGGCTCCTTGCCCATCACCATGATGGTTCCAACAACCTATGTTGTCTCTCCCCTTATCAGGACCACAATCCACTCACTATTCATAGCTACCCAACTACGTCCAAGGTATCATAATCTGGTGTCAGCCTCACATATGCCTTATAAAACTCATCAGCCTCATTAAAGTGTTCACTTTCTTCATTTGAATGTCATATAGCTTCTTCACTGCATCCTTTTTCTTCTTATTGTCTTCCCGTACTTCAACAATAAAGACAAGGGTATTGTTGTCCTTCGAGACTATGTATGGATGAGATATTTAATAACTTCACCATGATTAGTACTAAGAAACTAAAAATGTGTTAGACACTAATTATTGAGGCCCACAAGTCTATACAAACTTTCGTCGATCCTTATTCCTTCATTCTCATTCCTAAGACATCAACAAGTGTCATTTGTTGCTTATCAACCTCGTTAAATCATCATCTCTCCAAGGAGGCATGCCAACCCTAGACGAAAAAATTCTTTGCACCACTTGAAGCACTTGAAATCCCCCTGGTTGCTACACCTTATGAATTATCCTTCTCTTGTGTGCCATGCAACACTGACATGTCAGGCTCCACCCGGCTGACAGATGTGGTGGTGCGTTGGGAACAAAATTCTTACCACTTCCCATATTTGGGAATCAAATTGCAGGCATGCAGACCTAATAATTAGCTTTCATGTAGTCATCGATGGCTACCTTATTCTTCCTTTGCAATCAAATCATTCCAAGCAATATATTTTGGAAGGGATTGTAAGCTCCCTTATTCGTATTCAACTGCCGCCAACTCATTCAGAAACCAACCGGATGTAACTGTTTTCTTGTTGGGAGCTTCTGGAATGGTCCATTACTCCATCTAGTGTTCTCTACCTAGATCTGTGGAACAGTTGACACATAGCCAACAAAATATTGATGGAAGCTTGGCTATAAAGACTTCCTTTTGGTCCCCAAGATCACTTACTCAATCCCCTTCAGTCTTACACCATCAATCAAAGTGAGCAGATCTTGGAAGTGCCATATGGAAAGCAAAACTAGTGTGGAACTGGGAAAACTTCTACAACAATTGGTCAAAGCCAAGCAACATCAGTGGTCGGAGGTATGATCCATTCAACATCTAAATTTCGATTATTTTAAGAGTTTTATTCTGCATATTTTAGAATCAATATAATTCTATCATTTGGTATCAGAGCGATTTTATCTCTGCCTTGGTGTTTTGGACAAAGATAGGTTTATTCTGTCTCGGTGCGTCCCTATTGGGTTTTCCTTGCATATTCTCTGCACATTTTAATGCATATTGTTGTACATCTATCCATATTAAGATGGCAGAACCATAAATTT
>ML805075.1:41028-101211 GCA_009831015.1 Picea engelmannii | reverse complement strand
ACTTTGTTGGATGTGTTGATTCATGCAAATCAACATCAAGATACACTTTTATGATGGCCGGTGGAGATGTATCATGGAGAAGTGCCAAGCAGACCTTGATTTCCACTTCCACTATGGAAGCCGAGTTCGTCTCCTGTTTTGAGGCTACTTTACATGGTTTATGGATTAAGAGTTTCATTTCTGGGCTTAGAATTATGGATTCTATCTCTAAGCCATTGAGAATGTATTGTGACAATTCAACTGCTATTCTTATGGCTAAAAACAACAAAAGTGGGAGTCGAAATAAACACATCGACATTAAGTATTTATCCATAAGGGAACGTGTTAAAGAAAAGAAAGTGGTCATTGAGCACGTTAGCACTGAGTTGATGATTGTTGATCCTTTGACTAAGGGCATGCCACCGTTTAAATTCAAGGATCATGTAACGAATATGGGACTTGGTTCCATTATGTAGTTTCTCATTATATGGACAACGTTATTTTAATGAAATTCTTAATTATTGTGATATTTTCCTCATATTTATGTGCACCTTAATTTGATTTGAGACAATTCATTTGTGTAGGACCAAGAATAAACATAAGGTTTATTCATTAAGAAATTGTTTCCACATAAATTATAATAGAAATAAATACATAGTAATACATGGAAGATAATACTCGTCATAAGAGTACTTATCACCATGATTCATGTATCTATTACTTAATACAGATTATCAATAGGTTTTAAGATGAGACATTAAGATTGGAAGTATGGACCAAGTGGGAGAATGTAAGCTACCTTATCCATATTCAACTGTCGTTGGCTCATTTGGAAACCAACCAAATGTAACTATTTTCTTGTTGGGAGCTTCTGGAATGGTCCATTACTCTATCTAGGGTTCTCTACCTAGATTTGTGGAACAGTTGACACATAGCCAACATAATCTTGATGGAAGCTTGGCTATAAAGAATTATGTTTGGTCCCCAATCTCACTTACTCAATCCCCTTCAGTCTTACACCATCAATCAGAGTGAGCAGAGCTTGGAAGTGCCATACGGAAAGAAAAACTAGTGTGGAACTGGGAAAAATTCTACAACAATTAGTCAAAGCCAAGAAGCATCAATGGCCGGAGGTATGATCCATTCGGCATCTAAATTTCGATTCTTTTAAGAGTTTTATTCTATATATTTTAGAATCGATATAATTCTATCAGGGATTTCCCAAAGTCTCACAAAAATAAAGAGAAGGAATACAATTCTTATCTGATCGATTGTTTCAGTTCCCAGAATCCTCTATCTTCATCGATCACGACCATGCAAGGGAAAAAATAAAAACAGGAAAAAAAATCATTAGATATATTCATGTAGAGTGCTTTCAGTCGAACCACATATACAAAATGTGATAGAGCTCTAAACTTCAAGTTTAAGCCTCTGCACATGCCAATGACAATCCAAACAATGGAAAAACTGATTACCACTTTTCTGCTACCGGCAACGCAGTCGACCTTATCTCAGCAGGGAGGCAATGGCTCTTCTCTGCAATGGTATGTTTTCTTTGTGCATCATTGTCTGGATTCTAGTTGTACACACAGAGCCACACTTGTAGGTCACCACAAACCACTACATGTTCCAACATCAAATCAAATGGTAATATGCATTTGCAATGATTCTCCTTCCCTTGATCTACATATTTTCACTACTTTAAAAATCTCAACACTAACAATTGATGAGTAACTCGATTTCTTCTTCCTATGCACAAAAAATCGGTCATGTATCATTCCTTCTTCCCATGTACAAAAAATCCCCTACTTGTTGTCATTATTCATCATCATTTCCCTTTGATAGATCTTACACTACCTCACTCAGCCAAATTCTTTCATAGACTCGTCGCTAATAACTCTAGACCTCATCAAACGATGGACGAACCGACACATTATTGCATACACACAACAATAATCACCTCAAAATATCTACTCTCACCTAAGTTAGGATTCAATTTCCCTTTCATTTATCTAGGCCCTCCCATGAGGGAGTCAAGCCCGATCTGATACCATATTAGGAAATGTGAGAGGGAGACTAGATATAATTTTTAAACCCCAAAATTGTGCTAGAGTCTTTTATTAAACAATCAAATAGACTACACATAAATATAAGAAAAGTGTCTCAATATAGACAACTACCTTGATCCACAGATTGAGGAAATATCTTTACCTCACACCAAACTAAGAAGCTAACTAGTTGAAAGAAATAGTTCAAACCAACTAGGCCTCAACATCCTCCTAAAAGCTAAGAACAAACTCCTTGTAGAGACGAGAACTCTACCTAATAATACCAATATACTCAATAATTAAATATGACTACACCAAAGACAAGTGGGAGTTGCATATCCCAACATGTGTGTGTTCCAGAGTGATCATAGATTTTAGAAACCTATCTGTTATCTACCCATTACCATACTAACTTTACAAAGAACTAATTCTCCCTCACCTAAGGTATCAAGAAAGAGAATGTACATTCTTACATGATTTCTAGAAAAATTTAAGTACACAATACACTTATGTATTTCTAGAAAAGTCTAAGTACACAATACACCTATGTATAAACTGCATGTTTCTATCCACACACTTAAAATTAGAGGTGGAATTCCATAGATTATATCTCTTTGCCATCAATAAATTCATAAAAAAAGCTCTAGAAGGAAGCAATAAGGACTCCTTTGAGAGTTCATCATCATTTTTGTTGAGTTCTTTGAAGATATGTCTAAATGAGAACCACTCCAAAAATTGATATGTTTCCATAATATCCTACAATAATAACCCTAAACAAACATTTTCCACTTTAACTTTCTTGAAATCCCAATCAATAACAATCTTTGAATCTCCCACTACCTACAGTTTTTTTACTCCCTTTTCCTCACCTATTGTCACCAAGATCCCAAGATCCTTAAAACAATGAACTCAAATCTATTGTGTGTAACTCTTTTGGGCCCATATCATATATAATTATGCATAAAATGATTTTTGTTTAAGAATAGCACGACCACGACCACACAAGATGGATGGTGTCCTTGGGTTTCCCCATCAAAGAAGCCTCGCAAAATTGACATATCTAGATCGAGCATAGATGGATTCCTCTCTTCTTCTTTTTTCCGTTTGTTAAAACCCTAAAATTATTTCATATATTAATAATCATGTTGTTCGTGACCCATGGAGAAATGGACACATCTTTAAAAATGATACTATTTTGAGCCCACCATTTATTGTTGACTAGAATTCATGGGAGGCCTTCCACCTACTTACCATCTTATCCTCCAACCATTCTCACATGTATGCATCTAGGCTATGATACCACCAATTTTCCTTCTACTTGAGTTATTTCACAATAATAATGTATGCGTGAGTATTCATTTCCTCATTATTTTTGCATAAAGGGCATCAAATGGAGCCAATCCATCCCCGCTTTAAACCCTTTTCCCATGTTAAAATTATTTTGGAGAATCCAAGTCACATTATATATTTACTTTTCAACTATGCATGGAGTTTCCATAGAGTGTTACACCCCCATTTTTTATGACTAAAGAAATTTGATGTCATTATTGCTACATACCCCAACTTAGATGTATAATTTACTTATAGCCAATTTTTTGGACCCGAAAAGGGAGTATTCCTCCTCCTCTTTTAATTTTATGAAATTTGAGACCAACTTTCCTACATAGTGATTGAACTCAAGTGCTAAGGGTCCCTCCAATCCCAACTCCTCTTTAGTCTTCCAACCTTTCCTTCCACTCACCTGAGGGGATTGGGATTTTGCGTCCTTGCAAGACAAGATGATAGCATCGCAGAGAGATCATAAAATAGATTCAAAAATATGATAATCCTCCCCTATTCCCATCCATGGATCATGACCAATTATGAATTTTCTCTCATTACCTATCTTCCATACAATCCATAATCCCACTAGTAGGAATGTTGCTACTAGATATATCCACACATTAGACCCACTTGAGGACTTTCTAGGTTGATGATACCCTTCCTCAAACATATATTGAAGACATTTTGATTTCATGAATTTTTCCCATAGATATGAGTTATGTGTGAGACTTCACAACCTTCTAGTTACTAGGGAGAGCATGAATGAAACAAAAAATTTGTAATCCCCACCCTTCTAACCTCTTAGTAAATTCCACACAACTCCATTTGACCATGGGAATGCCTACTAAGGATCTTGATCCCGACCATAAGAAATGAAAGAATATGTTTTTTTATTTATTAAGAATACCTTTTGGTACTGCCACTATAGATGTCTAGAACTCTAGAATTCTTTCTAGTATAGGTTTTATCAAATTTACATATTCACCTTGAGAGAGAAGCCTATTTACGTAAATCTGTATGCACACTTGAATTGTTTTAAACAAACACAACCAATATACATGTTTATACCTATTTGGTTTCAAAAATAAACCTAGGTATTTAAACTCAATGTCCAACTCCTTTCGTAGGAAAGGGAGAACACAATCTAGCTGATGAAGGGTGGGTTTTGGAAGATTACATCAGATCACACAACATTTTTTGTAGTTAATTTCCATTACCAAATATCTGTATTATAAATCCATAACTCCTTGCAATGAAGAGAAATATCGCTAAGACCCCTGAGAAAAGAACAACACATTGTCCATGAAGAGCGGGTGAGTAAAAGACAGTTGATCATAAATATTCACCTCCCATAGCTCTCCCTTAGATCTACCATCGTGAACCAACCTTATTATGGAATCAACTACTATGAGAAAGAGGAAAGGCAATAGAGGGCACCCTTGTCTAAGCCCCCTAGTGGCATGAAAAAATCTAGAAGGATGGCCATTTATGAACATGATGAAGGATATGGATTTAACCCATTCCATCATCCAATTAGCAATAGATAGGTTCATTCCCATTTTTAACATCATCAAACACAAAAGGGTCTAATTGACATGATCCTAGGACTTTGAAAGGTCCAACTTAAGGATAGATGCATGTTGTTTGGACAACTTAATTGAGTTTAAATACGCATGTCCTATTGACACAACATCATGGATTTTTGTGCATTGCAAGAAACCAAACTTTTCTTTGGTGATGAATTCCCTCAAAATTGGCTTAATACTTTGAGAAATAATATTTTCCACAATATTATAGATTATGTTGGAACATGTTGTAGGTCTATAGTCATCAAACATTAATCCATATTGTTTTTTAGGGATAAGAGTAGCATGAGTGGAATTCAGAACACTGAACATCTTCCCTAAAATCTGAGATTCTTTAGCCACCTTCAACAAATATTCTTTTATCAAGTCATAGAAACTGATGAATAATTATACAGATAGAATGTTGGGGCCATGACACTTACCTTTATGCATGGAGGAAAGCACTTCTAGGACTTCATACCTATATACCTTCTCCTACAACACTTGATTCATTTCATTAGAGAAAACAATTGGAAACTTGGAGATAACTTCAAGAATTTTCTAGATTGGGAACCTATTCTATTCCATGAACAATGATTGTAAGTGACGAGCACCTTCCTTAGCCATATATTTCAATTTGTGAACTTGATATCAACTTGTATTTTTTATCTCCCAAATCAAATTTATATTTTTACTATGATTTGCATATTAGTGGAAGAATTTCAAGTTTGTTGACGGGTTCAGATTTTCCCGACAATAGCAAGGCATACTCCCTAGTATATGATCTCAACTAGAATATACACCATTTGAATTAGCAGTTCCATCCATCATGTTGGACTATGCACCAGACTATACCTCAACCTGTACCATGAACAAGTGCATCAACCATGCACCAAACCTGTACAAATAACCTGTCACAACAACATGTCCAAAAAAACCTATCACAACAACCCGTCTCATCAATCTTATCAACCAAATCATATCTACTCACCAAGATCAATCACCAAGACAAATCTCAACCATATTCACAATATCACCAAGATGTGCATCAACCAAGCATAACCCAACAACTCATAATCATCACTAAGGTCAATATGTGCTTCTAATAATATACCAAGACAAGTATGCTATATCATCCATAAGCCATGTGTCAACAATACTACTATCAAGTGTCTCCAACCATGTACCAAGTATGTACCGATCATGCATCAACTATTCATCAACTATGACTCATCAAGATGTACCAACATCATCAAATATACACCTCATGTATGTGACAACTCATCAAGTACTTGTCTCAACCATGCACCCAACATGTACCTCAGCCAAAATCCCTCATCAATTTCATCATCCAAATATGATTTGTAACTCTGTAACAAACCTGGTGTATATGATCACATGCAGACAAACCTTCTTTAACTTTAACAATAAGAGACTAGCATTTTCATCAAACTTTACTTTAGTCTCACATGACTAATTTTGGATTAGTCAAAAACCCTAACTTGAAATAATCATAACTATGTACCTGTAATGAATAAAGATCTAAAAATGGTAAACAATGTTCTTCACTTTCTTTTATGCAATTCCTCCAGAATTCACTACTTGGAACCTCTTAGAAAATGAGGTATAGAAAAAATGACATACCTTTTTGAATTTTGTCTTATTCTAGAGAGTGAACTTGTAGAGCGTGCCCCACACAGAATATTTGTTGTATGGATCTGAAAATTGTGCAAAGAATACTAAAGACTGTACTCTAACCAATACATTTGTTCTTACTATATTTGTATATTTTATGAATAATTTATGACATTTTTACCAAAAACATCTATTTTAAACTAATTTCAGGACTAGCCACAAACCCTATTTTCCACGGCATGTAAATCCAAAAATACAATGACGCACAAGATGAAATTTGTGTCACAGCTACTTGGATATGTTTCCTCAATGGAATCCCAATGTCACATTCTTAATCATTCTATAAAAAAAATTATTGCGAAAATAGTGAGATGACCTATAAATAACATATCTTAGAAAGCATCATCAAAGGAATTTATCCTCCCTTGAATTTTGATCTTCCTTACTTCACCTTCCATATGAAATCTGACTTAGATATCCATTGGTTACCTTAGTCACTTGTATATATTCAATATTCTCAAGTGTGATTAAAATGAGAGAGCCTTGCCTCTTATTTATACTTTCATGTACCTTCCTCAAGGGGTTACCTTTAAACCATCTTAACCCACTTTCCTTATTTTATGATTAACCCACTTCTAACCACTTGTCAACTTAGTAATTTCTCCATTAACTTTATTATTTAAATAATTTCTTTTGTATTCACTTTGAATTATAGCACACTCATCACTTCACTTTATTATTTACCTTCTAAAATCTCTTAAACCACTTTGACTACTCTGACCTTTTGGGGCTTCTAGATGACTCATGAGGGTTCTCCAAATTCTCATGGACATAACTCTTTAACCATGAGGAGTAATGTGATGTTCCACATACCACTGGAAATGGCATAACATGTACTATCCATATAGAATATTCTTACCTGTAAGTATCTCAAAACTCATACCATTATCCATCAAACAAACATGGGTCCATTACCCAAACCTTTCTCCAACTTCACATGGTCATAACTCTCTAACCATGAGGAGTTATGTGACATTCCACAGACCACCAGAAATGGCATGACATGTACTATCTATCTAGTATAGTATTACCTAAATATATATAAAAAAATATACCATTATCCATCAAATAAACTTGGGTCCATTACCCAAACCATTGTGATATCAAAATTCACTACCGTACTTTCTTTAGGGGTTGACATCAATGAAAATCGACCTAATTAATCAACAATATCCCCCTTTGGAATTGATGGCAAGACTCTAATGAAATACTGAAGTCATGTCACTCTTTATCCCCCTTTACCTTTACCTTTTCATTTACCTTTGCATCTAATAAATCTCTCCCCCTTTTGTCATCAATGGAAAAGGTATCTTTCCATCTGGGGTTGCTCCCCCTAACTGAACTATCCTTAGGGGCACTCCCCCTGACTGAACTCTTCCTAAAACTGATCTTCCAACCTAAATTTCCCTCTTTATGGTGATTTCTCGTGTAAATATAAGACATATAAGATAAAAATTCAAAATCATTCATTTTGGAGTAGAAATTACTCTGAGTCTCTGGTATAGATACTCAAAGTCTTCTCGTGGAAGTGGTTTTGTAAATATTTCTTCCACTTGTTATTTTGTTCCCACATATTCAAATATGATATTCTTCTATGTAACCTATTCCCGTAGAAAGTGATACTTGATTGGAATGTGCTTCGTATTGGAGTGCATCACCGAGTTCTTTGAGATACTAATGGAGCTTGTATTATCAAAATAGATTGAATGGGATCATCATACTCAACCTGTATATCTATCAGCATTTGATTCATCCATAGAACCTATGTACAACACCTTGTTGCTACAATATACTCTGCCTTGATTGTAGATAAGGATACCGATGATTGTTTCATGCTTAGCCATGATACTAAACACTCATCCAAGTAGAAGGGTGCTCCACTGGTGCTTTGAAGGTCATCAATGCAACCTTCTCAATATGCATCTGTGTAGGCAATAAGTGATAGATCCTTTCCTTTTGGATGCCATAATCCAAACTCTTATGTTCCTTTGAGATATCTGAAAATAATCTTTACTGCTAATACATGTCATTCATTTGGTTCTGCCTGAAATCGTGCCACCTGTCCAACTTCCTGCATTACATCTGGTCTGGATGTTGTCACATATAGTAAGCTACCAATCATTGACCTATATCGCCTCTGGTCTATAGACTTTGAATCATCATCTTTTCTCAACTTGCAATTGGTTTGCATAGGAGTGGTAATTAGTTTGCAATATTCCATTCTGAATCTCTTTAGCATTTCTCTGATATACTTAGTTTGAGAAATACAAATTTTGTGGTTGCTTTGACATATGTGAAGACCAAAAAAGAAGGATAGATTTCTAGGTAATGAAATTTTAAATTCATTATGCATATCCTTTGCATGTTTCTAGCTTAACCTGTCATTAGTACTTCCAAAAAAATATCATAAACATAAATTTCAATTAATAAAATACTACCTTGAGTTACCTTGATGTAGAGGTTGTTGTCTGCGCTTCCTTCCCATAATTCATAGGGAGTTTTTTCAGTTTTTTTTTCTAATAATTACTCTGTTTTGAATGTGAATTGTTGTATGCATTACATGTGTCCAAAAGATATCTTTCAATTTGGATTCCATAAGCATTGTTCGATCCATTTCCTGTGTAATGATCATCCATTATGATAATGTTCCTTTGTCTCTGAACCACTCTTTGAATCAATCTATTAATCCATGTTATCTTCCACAATCATATATCTGTCCAAATCTCCTAAGTTTTCTTACAAATCCATCTATATCCATACTATCCAATACTCTACTTACACAATTATCCATAATGTTAACCCATTTATCACTATACTATCATGAAGTCTCGGTTAATCTATCAAACTGTACTTCTGCTAACTGACTGCTCTGAATCTATCTTCTCAAACTCTGCAAGGTGCTCGAATGATATTTCTTTGGTATGTCATGGATATCACATAGACTCTCCCTCTATAATATTCATATTATCTGGGAGTCTCTAAGTCGGATGGCTCAGAAAACTTCCTTCTCCAATGTGTATTCATCAGCATCTTCATTGGTAGATTCAATATCTCTCTAAGCTCTGATTTTTTTCTTTTTGTCTGTGGATTCATCTTTCACTACAATTCATGAAAGTAAAATCTTTTGAACATGTTCCTCATTTACCTATCCTTCCTTTCTTTCAGTTATTTTCCAAACCTTTTTGTATCTAATATCTTTATTTTTCTTTGTAGAATTTTCTTCATCTCGTTTTATTGTCAATCTTGTGATCTATGGTACTTGGTATTTGTTGACTTGTTCTTCATGTTTTCTTATCCATACTTTATTATATCTTATATCAATGTTCTCTTTCATGGAAGTATCTATCATACTTCTACAATCACTGGCTATGTGTCAATAGTTATGACATTTGTAACACTCAATGTTATGTGTGGCCACATAGGCACTTCTTTCTTGAACATTTCTTTTATAATCCCCACAATCTGCAACCTTATGTCCAAAACTAGTACAATAAAAACAATGACCATTAAAGAAATTTGCATACCTGGGAGTGAATGATATTCTTTGTGGTACAGTCCTTCTGAATTTTTTCCTTGACTGATCATAATCATGATTGAAGCTTCTTTGTGGCTTGAACATAGATGGTCTTATTGAAGATGTATCTTCAATAGTTTTCTTAGATTCTAGTTGACCATGATTCCTTCCTTTGAGTACTTCTGCATAACTCTTTCTATTTTCTTGATTCTTCTTTTCTAGAAATCTAGAGAGCTTCTCTTCATTCTATGTAATTGATCTGGATGTTTCTGTCTCTTCAACGTTCTTTTTGAGCTTCTAGATTTTATTTCTCAATGTGACAATTTCTTCTTCAAGATTCTCAACCTCTTCTTCTTTCTTTAATATCTGAGACTTCATGACTTCTTCTGTTCTCTTTGCTTCTTCAAGTTGAATTTTTAATGTGATTATTTCTTCTTCAAGTACTTTCTCTTCTTGACCAAACACTGAATAATGATGTTTTATATCATTAGTTATTTCCTTAAGATGGTCTGTCAATATCTTCTCTCTCATTTTTGCTTCTTCCTTCTGTGCTGCTATGTTGGCTTCCAATCAAAGTTTTTGATATTCAATATTTTCTTCGATCTTTCTAGATTCTTCTAGGTGAGATCTTAAGTTCTCGATGACCTGTTAGGATTCTTTGTTGATTGTGTACTCTTCATATTTTGAATCTGTTTGACATGGTGAACATATATCTTCCTGATTTGTACCTGCATCATCTTTGGCATTTTTTGAATCTGTGATGGGTGAAGAATATATGTCATGTAACTTATCACAAAGTTCTTTCGTTTATGAACATTTAACAACATTTTATCTTACCGGATTAGGTAATCCTTCCCATATGAAATCGATTTCTATTTTGTTACTCTTCTTCAATTCCTTCTTGGCTGCAGTCTTTTCCCTTTTTGAACTATCATATACAGTAATGATTGATAGCCAAATATAATTCCCCTCTGCCTGTAAAAAAACTTTCATCATTATTCTCCACATCTCATACTTTAAACCATTATGACCATTAAACAATGGTACTCCATTCACATAATAATCCATGATCTCATTCCAATGGTTAAACTGCTTCCTGAAGGAACTTGCTCTGATACCAATTGTTGGATTATTTAGAGGGGGGGTGAATCAATAATAGAGAAATTCAATCCTTTTTAACCACAATATGCAAGTGTTATATCAATGTAGCATTATCATCCAATAGTTGTAGAGTAAATAAACAATGAACAAATGAGAAATCATACACATACACAATACGCTATTGTTTTTACGTGGAAACCCAAAGAGGGAGAAAACCACAGAATGATTTTTCTTATATGTCTTTAATAATTACATTCATTGGAAGCACCAACTTCATTTATTTTCTAGCTGCAACTAGAAGGAGCCTCCAACCCCCTAGTTTCTCAGGCTACAACCTGAAGGAAGCTCCAACTCTCCAATTCTCTGGCTACAACCAGAAGGAGGCTAAAAAACAYTATGTTCTCTTACTACAATCGGAAGATGGCTACAACCACCTATTCTTTTCCCATCCAACCACCCTATTGTAGAAGTAGAATGATGGAACCACTGTCACATTATCACTGTGAGATATATTGTTGTAAACATATATCAATCAACYTGCACCAAACTGTCAGTGTTTCATGAAAACCTGCATAGGACACCTAGCTAAATCATACACAAACAAAGCTTATCAAGAAAAGGAAGAGAGATACACAATGAAGAATGAGAATCAATGCATATTATGATCTTTCAATGAGTGAGTGACCTTCACTCATATAGGAAATGACATCCTATAATTAGGAATGCATGCATAATAGTGACAGTCTAATATTAGAAAGTATAAAATAGAACTAGTTAGTTAACTTCCACTGAACTAGTGTTACTCCCACTGAACTAGTGTGCCAAAAATAGAAATTTCTCCAACACCGCCCCTGAACATCACTATTGAGTAAAAAATGAGTCCCAACTACTAGGCCATTTTAGGTACTCATGTACAATGCAACTAATGAACACTGAATAAAAATGAGGAAAGAGGGAAAACCACGTGGGAACAAAACCCCCCCTCAAAAGATAATGTATCAAAAGAAGCAAACGACATTTGCTAGGCAATTGCGTTCTTCACTACAAGATGATCTGACAAATTCTGAAACTTCTTCTCACTTAAATTCTTCTTGAAGATGTAGAAATATTTATGGATCTGATGAAGTCCTTTGGCAACCCGTATAGCCTTGTACCTCTTGATCCTGTGGACCCAACTGCACCTGAAAATATTCCTTTCTGGTGGAAGTGGAACCATATGCGAAGTCTGATTCTTTAGGCGTGAGTCATACTCCTTTTGCATGGCTGCTTTCCATAATGGATTTCCCAAAACCCTATTGTAGTTATGTGGATCAGTAGATTGAACCATATAACAATGCATGGGCATCATATGTTCTGAAGCTAAAAATACATGAGAAGACTCCTCATGTTGAGATTGAGTCCTCCTTGAATCCAATGGATTCCTTGCAAGGTTGCTTGCTTCCTGAAGTGTGGTATGTGACTTCTTGGACATCTGTTGAAGCTTCGGTGCTAATTTATTATCTGTTTGTACTACCTGCTTATTTCCATGTACATAATCTGAGTCTATGGAATCATCTCTGATGTCTAAAACTTATGGAAGAACAAGATTATATGCATGTTGCACTAGAGGTGCATCCAAAGTACTCTCCTTATGCGTAAGTAGAAAATATGATTTATCATTAGAAAACTTAGTGAATTTATACAACCTTGACTTCTGATCGACCTCACCAATTGCAATAATGGAATTATCATGCATGTCAATTATTGAAACTGAATTTGATGTAAATTCAACCTTTTTACCTTTCTGAGTGATCTGATAAATTGAGAGCAAATTCATAGAAATCTTTGGAACATGTACAACATTCTCAAAACTGTTATTGTGGATTTCAGCTCTCCCTTCTCCTGCTACTGTTAATGGAGTATCATCCCCCATGAGAATAGGGGGTCTTGAGCATGGACTCAAAGAAGAGAAAACTTCCTCTTTAGCTTCCATATGATGTGATGCGCCAGAATCTATAATCCATGAATCAGATGAGGAATTAATTGCAACCATAGCATGATGATTACCTTTCCTAGGCACATGGTCTTCTTCCTTCTTCTTCTTGGCTCCTTTAGGAATGAAATCTCCAACATTATTCTTCTGAAGTACCTATGTCATAAGATCAATCTACTTCTTCATGCATGTTGATTCTTCATGATTTGGTTTATTTCAATATGTGCACTTCTTTCCCTTCCTCTTCCTCCCTTTGGAATTTGAAGAATATTTGGAACCTGAAGAATCCTTTAAGGGTTTGGAATATCCCTCCTTCTTTGACTCTGGATGTAATAGATCCTTTCATTTCTGCTTCTATTTCTGATTGGATGACCCTTTTCCATCATGCATGGTGAGTGCATGTGATTTGGGATCTCTCATGAGGCCCATCTGTATGATTTTTGTCTCCTCTTGTGTGAGAGAGTCATTGAACTGAGCCATCATAGGAATTTTCCAATTTGCGCCCAAAAGACATCTGCCAAAATGGAAATTGGAGACATATACAACATATTCTGGTCCTATCTTGGCCAAGATTGTTAGAATAAGTTGTTTCTATTGTGTAGACTTGTCAATACCACATTCACCCAAGCTCAATAGAAAATACTTAAATTTAGTAAACAAATCTCATATAATATCAAAACTTTTAGGGTCTAAGGTATTCAACTCTACCTCAAGCATATGACCTCGCATCTCATCCTGATTTCCAAAGAGTCCTTCCAAGGTTGTCCAGATCTCGTTTGGAGTCTTGCATGTGGAAACATGAAACCATAAATCAATGGAGATTAACTCAAGAAGTAGTCTGGTGGCCTCATCCTTACGGTTCACCCATCTGGTCTTCTTAAGCACTGATGTAGGTTCTATTTCTGTCGCCATCGTCAAATTATACAATCCTTTTATTTTGAGTTGGAATGCGACCTTTGGATTCCATTCAAAATAGTTTTACAGTGTGAGTATTATCACCAGAATTGATTGAATAAGTTGCATCACCTCCATTCCTACTATTGATTCTAAAAAGATCCTGGAAACCAAGATCGTGGATTCTGAGATATGACTGACGGTGCTATGACAACTATATATATGATAAAACAACCATATMTCCTAAAATATGATGTGGSTTTTGGATATTTTTGGTGAGCATGAGCATCCCTATGTTATAGTGTCTGGTAAAAATTTTAGCCCGACCGATATCGTGGATTTCGAGATATCACAATTTTACTACAAAAAAATAATTTTTGGAGGGATGTTAAATCATCKCACCCTAGAGAAGGGTAAAGTGCGACGATGCTAAATCGTCGCACCCTTAGTGAAGGACACAATGTGATGATTGTGAAAAAATGAATTATCACACCCAATATGAATAACACAGTGCGACGACGTCAGACCATAGTTGTGTATAGGCTGAGACGATGCCTGGAAAAAAAATTCTTAAGTCTAAGAGTGATCGTCACACCCTTCAACAGGGATAGGCCACGACAATTCCAACCGTCACATCTTTCAATAGAGATAGGCTGCGACGATGGAGGAAACTAGATTTTCTCAAAGACTCTTTCCCTCTTCTCTGGCTTGTCTGAGCTTCTCCAAGCAACTTGGCTCTGATGCCATGTCAGTGTTTCATGGAAGCCTCCACAGGAGACCCAGTTAAAGCATACATAAACAAATCTTATCAAGAAAGGAAGAGAGATACACAATGGAGAATGAATCAATGCATATTATTATCTTTCAATGAGTGAGTGATCTTCACTCATATAGGCAATGACATCTTATAATTAGGAATGCATGCATAATAGTGATGGTCTAATATTAGAAAGTATAAAATAGAACTAGTCAGTTAACTCCCGCTGAACTAGTGTTACTCCCACTGAACTAGTGTGACGAAAATAGAAATTTCTCCAACACAAACAACCTGTACCAATAAATTGAACCATGCATCAACCATGTATCAACATGTACCTCAAACTATAATAAACCTGTAGCATAAACAAGTGCGTTAAACATGCACCAACCTGTACCAAACAACCTGTAATAAACCTGTAACATAAACAAGTGCATCAACCATGCACCAACCTGTACCTCAACTTATACTATGAACAAGTGTTTCAACCATGCACCAAACTGTACCTCAACCTGTACCATGAACAAGTACATCAACCATACACCAAACTTGTACAAATAACATGTCACAATATCCTGTCCAAAAAAAACTATCACAACAACTTGTCTCATCAATATTATCAACCAAATCAGATCTACTCACCAAGATCAATAACCGAGACAACTCTCAACCATATGCACAATATCACCAAGATGTGCATCAACCAAGCATAACACAATAACTCATAATCATCACCAAGGTCAATATGTGCTTCTAATAATATACCAATATAAGTATGCTACATCATCCATAAACCATGTGTCAACAATACTTCTAACAAGTGACTCCAACCATGTAAAAAGTATGTTCCAATCATTCATCAACTACTCATCAGCTATGACTCATCAATATGTACCAACATCATCAACTATACACCTCATGTATGTGCCAACTCATCAACTACTTGTCTCAACGATGTACCCAACATATACCTCAACCAAAATCCCTCATCAATTTCATCAGGAAAATATGATTTGTAACTATGTAATAGACCTGGTTTATATGATTACATACCTACAAACCTTCCTTAACTTTAACAACAAGAGACTATCATTTTCATTAAACTTTACTTTAGTCACGCATGACTAATTTTGGATTAGTGAAAAACCCTAACTTAAAATAATCATAACTATGTACCTGTAATGAACAAAGGTCTAAATATGGTACACAATGTTCTTCAGTGTTTTTTATACAATTCCTCCATAATTCACTACTTGGAACCTCTCAGAAAAGGATTTATAGCAAAAATGGCATACCTTGTTGAATTATGTCTTATTCTAGAGAGTGAACTTGTAGAACCTTCCCCGCACTGAATATTTGTTTTATGGATCTGAAAATCATTCACAAAATACTATAGATTCTAATATAACAAATAAATTTGGTCTTACTGAATTTGTATCAGTTATGAATAAATTACAATGTTTTTACTCGAAACACTTGTTTTAGACTAGTTTCAAGACTAGCCACAAACCCTATTTTCCACGACGTGTAACTCCAAAAATGCAACGACCCACAAGATGAAATTTGCATTGTAGCTACTTGGATATGTTTCCTCAATGTCCTCCCAATTTCACGGTCTAAATCATTCTAAAAAAAACATTATTGCAAAAATGGTGATATGACCTATAAATAACATACCTTAGAAAGCATCATCAAAATAATGTATCCTTCATTGAATTTCGACCTTCTTTACTTCACCTTCCCTCTGAAATTCAACTTAGATATCCTTTGGTTACCTCAGTCACCTGTAGATATTAAATATGTTCAAGTGAGATTAAAATTTGAGAGCCTTGCCTCTTATTTATACTTTCATGTAGCTTCCTCGGGGGTTAGCTTTTAACCATCTTAACCCACTTTCCTAATTTTAGGGTTAACCCACTTCTAACCACTTGTCAACTTAACAATTTCTCCATTAACTTTGACTTATAGTACACTCATCACTTCACTTTATTATTCACCTTTTGAAATCTCTTAAACCACTTTGACTACTTTGACCTTTTGGGGCTTCTAGATGACTCATGAGGGTTCTCCAAATTCACAAGGAGTTATGTGACATTCCACATACCACTAGAAATGGAATGACATGTAATATCTATCTAGAATATTATTACCTGGAAATATATCAAAACTCATACCATTATCCATCAAACAAACTTGGGTCCATTACATAAACCTTTCTCCAATGTCACATGGCCATAACTCTCTAACCGTGAGGAGTTATGTGACTTTCCACATACCACCAGAAATCTAATGACATGTACTATTCATATGGAATAGTATTACCTATAAATATATCAAAACACACACCATTATCCATCAAACAAAATTAGGTCCATTACCCAAACCATTGTGCTACTGGAATTTGCTACCGGACTTTATTCAAGGGTTGAAATCAATGACAGCCAACCCAATTAATCAACACGTTGGATTACTGAGAGGGGGGTTGAATCAGTAATAGAGGAATTTAATCATTTTTAACCATATAAATGCAAGTGGTATATCAGTGTAGCATTATCATCCAATAATTGCATAATAAATAAACAATGAACAAATGAGAAATCATACACATACACGGTACATCAATGTTTTTACGTGGAAACCCATTGCGGGAGAAAACTAAAGAATATTTTTTATTATATGTCTTGAAGAATTACATTCATTGGAAGCACCAACTTCCGTTGTTTTCTAGCTGCAACTAGAAGGAGGCTCCAACCCTATAGTTTCTCAGGCTACAACCTGAGGGAAGCTCCAACTCCCCAATTCTCCGGATACAACCAGAAGGAGGCTACAACCCCCTATATTTTCAGGGTAAAAATGAAAGGTGGCTACAACCACCTGTCATTTCCCTATCCAACCACCCTGAAATATAAATTCCAAATGTAGACAACCTGTCACTGCCACTGAATCAACTACTGCCATTGTCAACTTGTCACTTTCAACCTGTACCAATATCCTATAATAGCATGTACCAATCAACCTGCACCAAACAACCCATACCAATAACCTGAACAAACATGTACCATGCATCAACCATGCATCAACCTTGACTCATCAAGATGTAGCAACATTATCAACTATACACCTCATGTATGTGTCAACTCATCAACTACTTGTCTCAACCATGTACCCAACATGTACCTCAACCATATACCAAATACATACACCAATATAACCATCAAAATTTATCTAACAATTCATCACCTTATCCACAAACCAAATACCATAAATCCTTAAATCAAACCATGAGCCACAACCTCACTATTATGTAGCCTCAAGATAAACCAACAACTTTAGCAACACATCAGAACCAAAATACCAATACCCATATTCCAAATACCAACAACAAAATACCAACTGTATCCCTCAACAAATCTGATATATGCCGAAATATTGAACATCCAATACCATCTCAAGAGCTAAACCCTAGCTCATAAAACATACCTCAAATAAGATGTGTCATATCTCTCATAAATAGACCCCAACCATGTTTCTACCACAATTTTTCTGCACACTTTTTATGCCGCACGTTTTCTGTCGTGATTTTTCTGCTGTGATTTTTTTGTGGCACTTTTTCTGTTGCACGTTTTTTCCGTGATTTTTTTGCTACGATTTTTCTGTCGCACTTTTTCTGCCACACTTTTCCTGCTACACTTTTTCTCTATCAATAATACCTACCCAAATAACCTTTCACAAAAATATATATTCAATGATATTCAAGTGTTATTAAAATGAGAGACCCTTGCCTTTTATTTATACTTTCATGTAGCTTCCTCAAGGGGTTACCTTTTAACCATCTTAACCCACTTTCCTTATTTTAGGGTTAACCAACTTCTAACCACTTGTCCATTTAGTAATTTATCCATTAACTTTATTATTTAAATAAGTTATTTTGTATCCACTTTGACTTTTAGTACACTCATCACTTCACGTTATTATTTACCTTCTAAAATATCTTAAACCACTTTCCTTATTTTAGGGAGTTCTCCATTAACTTTATTATTTAAATAATTTATTTTGCATCCTCTTTGACTTATAGTACACTCATCACTTCACTTTATTATTTAAACAATTTCTTCTTTGGAGGCACTTTGACTACTTTGACCTTTTAGGGCTTCTAGATAACTTATGAGGGTTCTCTAACTTCACATGGCCATAACTCTCTAACCATGAGGAGTTATGTGATGTTCCACATACCATCAAAAATGGCATGACATGTATTATCGATATAGAAGAGTCTTACCTGCAAATATATAAAAAATCATACCATTATCCATCAAACAAACTTGGTTCCATTACCCAAACCTTTGTGATACTGAAATTTTATATCAGAATTTCTTCAAGGATTGACATCGATTACAACCAACCTTAATCAACAATATCCCACCTTTGTCATTGATGGAAACACTCTGATGAAATACGAAAATCATGTCATGCAATAGTGAAGTCATATCACTCATGCTCTCCCTGGAACCATGTCACTATCCTCTGCATCTCTGTGACCTTTGTTTCCTCTCGAATCATGCCTTTTTCCTCTGCATCTGATAAATCTCTCCCCCTTTTTCATCAATGGAAAAGGTATCTTTCCATCTGAGGATGCTTCCCCTAACTGAATTGTCTTCTTTATGGTGCTTCCTCATGTACATCTAAGACATATAAGATAAGCATTCAAAATAATTCATTTTGGAGTAGAAATAACTCTAAGTCTCTGGTGAAGATACTCAAAGGATTCCCGTGGAAGTGGTTTTTTAAATATGTCTATCACTTGTTCTTTTGTGCCCACATACTCAACTCTCATGTTCTTTTTTGCAACCTGTTATCATAGAAAGTGATACTTAATTGAAATGTACTTCGTCTTGGAGTGAATCACCGGTTTCTTTGAGATATTGATGACACTTGTATTATCATAATCGATTGGAATGGGCTCATCATACTCAACTTGTATATCTGTCAGATTTTGTTTCAACCGAAGAACATGTTTACATCATGTTGTTGCTGCAATATACTTTGCCTCAACTGTAGATAAAGATACTAATGATTGCTTCTTGCTTAACCATGATACTAAAAAATCACCCAAGTAGAATGTTTCTCCACTGGTCCTTCGTCGGTCATCAATACAACCTTCCCAATCTGCATCTCTGTAGGCAATAAGTGATAGATCCTTTCCTTTTGGATACCATAATACAAACTCTTATGTTCCTTTAAGATATCTGAAAATCCTCTTTACTGCTAATACATGTGATTCCTTTAGTGCTTCTTGAAATCATGCCACCTATCCAACTTCCTGCATTACATCTGGTATGGATGTTGTCACATATAGTACGATACCAATCATTGACCTCTATTGCCTCTTATCTATAGACTTTGAATCATCTTTGCTCAACTTGCAACTGGTTTGCATGGGAGTGATAATTGGTTGGCAATCTTCCACTCTAAACCTTTTTAGCATTTCTCTGATATACCTGGTTTGAGAAATAAAAACTCCTTGGTTACTTTGACGTATCTGAAGTCCTAGAAAGAAGGATAGTTATCCAAGTAATGACATTTCAAATTCATTCTGCATATCCTTTGCAAAATTTTGGCTTAACATGTCATCATCACTACCAAAAATAATATCATCAATATAGACTTCAATTAATAAAATACTATCTTGACTTACCTTGATGTAAAGGTTGTTTTATGCACTCCCTTTTTTGAACCCTTCCTGCTGTAGATATTTATCCAGTCTAGAGTACCATGCTCTAGGACCTTGGTTTAAACCATACACGACCTTATTTAATTTACAAACATAATTTGTGTTCTCTGACAACTGAAATCCTTCTAGCTTTTCAATGTAGACTTCTTCTTCAAGTTCCCCATTTAGAAAAGATGATTTTGCATCCATCTGATACACTTTAATATTTTTGGAGCATGCATAAGATAAAAGAAATCAGATTGCTTCCATTCTAGCAACTGGGGAAAATGTCTCTTCAAAGTTGATTCCTTCAACTTATGCATATCCTTTACATACCAATCTAGCTTTGTTCCTTTTAACATGTCCATATTCATTCAATTTATTCTTGTATACCCACTTTGTGCCTATCACATTATTATCCTTTGGTCTTGGAACCAATTCCCAAGTTCCATTTTTATCTATCTGATCCAATTCTTCTTCCATGGCCTTATTCCAAAATTCATCCTTGTTGGCCTCTTCAAAACAGGTTGGTTCAATCGTAGATGAGAGTGCTAGGTGTGTTTGTTCTAGTGAACACATTCTTCTTATAGTCTCAACTCCTACATCTTTGTTTCCAATAATCTGATCTAGATGATGATTCTTGTATACTCGTATTCTAGGTGTCTTTGGAGGCACTTGTTGAACTTGCTCTTCTTCTTTTTTTGGATCCTCTACATCTTCCCCTTCTTTTTCATCTTCTATTTCTTCTTCGTAAAGTTGTTCCATTGATTCATTTTCTTCTTCTTTTAATTCTTGTCTACCTGTTTCATCAATTGTTACGTTGATGTTTTCCACAAATTTTTTCAATCTCAAGTTGTAACACTTGTATTCTTTCATTTTACTTGAGTAACCAACGAGTATTCCTTTTTCCACATGAGAGTCAAAATTTCCTTTCATCTTATCTTTTGATGTAGAATTTGCTTCCAAAAAATCTAAAATGCTTCACATTTGTTTGTCTTCCTTTCCATAGCTCGTAGGGAGTTTTGTCAGTGTTGTTTCTGAGCATTACTCTGTTTTGAATGTGAACAGTTGTATACATTTCCTGTGTCCAAAAAATATCTGTCAATTTGGAATCCATTAACATTGTTCGAGCCATTTCCTGTAGTGTCTTATTCTTTCTTTCAAAAACTCCATTCAGTTGAGGTATCCTAGCAATGAAGAATTGTCTTTTTATTCCATGATTGTTGCGGTAGTCCATAAATTCCTTTGAAGTGAACTCTCCCCCATTGTCATATCTCAAGAATTTGATTTTTGAATCTATTTCATTTTCAACCATTTCCTTGTAGATATTGAAGTTTTCAAAAGATTCTGAATTATTCTTGAGAAAGAAAACTGCAGTCATTCTTCTATAATAATCAACTAATAACATAAATTATTTCTCACCTTTTAAAGCATTTTTTGTAGTTAGTCCAAATAGATCAGTATGCACAATTTCCATTGGTCTTGTCGTTGAATATTCCTTTGATTTGAACCTGGTCTTTGTTTTATTTCCTTGTTGACAATGCTTGCATAAAGTGTTGGTTGGTTTCTTGATCTGGGGCATTTCTTTGATTGCTTCTCTTTTGTTGACTTGGACAAGGTTATCAAAATGTATGTGACCCATTCTTCTGTTCCATAGCCAACTTTCATCTTCCTTTCCTAGAAAACACTTTTCATTTCTAATTTCACTTAACACATATATGTTGCTTGAATTTCTCGCAGCTGTTGCAATCAATTTTTATGAACCTTCTTTTCTTATCTCGCACTTTTGTGAATCAAAAGTAATGTTATTGCCTTGGTCACACATTTGATTCACACTTAGAAGATCATTTTTCATATCTTCTACTAGTAGAACATTTTCTTCCTTGGTATTCTTGTTCCCAATTCTGACTATGCCTTTTCCAATGATTTTATTTGAATCATCATTTCTGAAGGAGACTGGTCCATCTATTTCCTTTATTAATGTAAGAAACAAGTCTCTATCATCTGTGATGTGTTTTGAACAACCATTGTCAACATACCAACGAGGTTTATTTTGCTTAGCTTGTAGAGTGAGTGTGCATTCTTCATTGCTATATTGATTATGATTTCTTATCCATGTATTTTTCTGAGGTTCCTATCTGTGACTATTGTTATTATGTTCTGGTTCTCTAAGAGGGACTATCATTCTGAAATATTTGGCCATGTATCCAAAGTTGGTACATTTGTAACATTCCACTTCAGTGCTCAAAGATTCAAACATGTTGTAACTTCTTATCTATGTTTCACTAGGCCTTATTGGATAACCCTTTTGTGTATGACTTTCAAAGTTGTTTATGTTCCTGTTGTTAGCTCTGCAATTCACAGCTTTATGTCCAAAATTATTATATGCATAACATAAACAAAAAAATGTAGTTTGATACCTGGGAGTTGAAGATATTTTGAAAGGAGGTACTCTTATGACTTCTTCTTCTTCCTGAGGCCTATCTATCGATTGGTAATTCTGAAATCTGAATCTTCATAGTGGAGGAGCGTCCTTGTAATATTCCTTGTAGATCTTTCTATCCCCTTTGATTGTTTCTGGATAGCTTTTTGGATATGTTTCTTTCTCTTTTGTTTTGTACCTTGATCCCTTTTATGTCTGATTGAATCCAAGTCCGGACTTGTCATGATGATAATTTTTAATGTTGATAATGTCATCCAAAACTTTTGAGTTGTTCTGCATATTTTTCTTTTGAATATCCTTTCTTAATTTGACAATCTATGCTTCCAAATTTCCATGATCCTGTCTTTTTCTTCTAGTTTTTCTTTGAGTGTTTCTTCAATTATTTTATCTTTTTCTATTTGAACCTTCAAATTTGTGATCATTTGTTCCAGTTCTTGAGTGTCGTCTTTCTTTTCTAGTTCTTCTTGTAATTTCTTGTTTTTCTTCTTCTCTCTTTTGATAACTTCTATGGCACACATCAATTCTTCTTGGTAGTCAACTTCTAGCTCTTCATATTCTTCTTTGGCTTATTCATACTCTTCTTCAGAGTCTCCTTTATCAAATTCTTCTACTTCCATGAATAGAACTCTTTATGTCTCACTCTCATTGACTTCATCTTCATCTGATGATGATATGTCTTCTTTGGTGCATAAGATTTTCTTGAAAACTTTCTTTGTGGTTCTTTTTCCTTTATATGTTTGTTTAATATTTGAGTAACCTTCATCATTTCTCTTTTTCTTATGAGGAAATTTGTTATAAAAATGACCAATACCATCACAATTAAAAAAAATCAAAGGAAAATTACCTCTATTCCCCTGTTCAATATTTTGACAAAGTTGACCACTTCTTCATTATCTTCCAAGATGTCACTGTTGCTGCTAATTTCTTTTTCTTTTTTCTTTGAATTTTTGGATTCTTTGAAGCATGCTTCTTTTGCTAGATTTTCCTGTTCAGTTCTCATTTCATATGCTGTGAATATTCCATGTAATCCATCCATGCTTATTGAGTTCAGATTCTCTCTTTCTTCTAGTGCTGATATCTTAGGGTCAAATATCATAGGAAGAGATCTTAGTACCTTTTGAACAATTACATATTCTTCGATTTCTTCTCCCAATCCTCTAATTTCATTTACTGTTTCATCAAATCGTAAAAAGTAAGCTGCAATATTTTTATTTTCCTTCATATTAAGTTTTTCGAGCTAGCCTCTGTAAGTTTGAATCTTTGTTGCTTTGACTTTTGAATCTCCTTCATAAATATTTCAAAGTTTGTCCCAAATCTCTTTAGCGGATTTACAATGTGCAACTTTGGTGAATACCGTTTCACTAAGACCATTCAGAAGTGAATTTGTGGCTTTGGAATTATTATGACCGAGTTTCACTGCTTCGTCATTTGTTGGCAAAACTGTTGGTACCGTGTATCCATCTACAATTGATTGCCAAATTTCAAATCCCTGTGCCTGTATATATGTCTTCATCCTTATTCTCCAAAATGCATACTTTTTTCCATCAAACTATGGTATTCCATTTTTATACAAATTGCTTCTCTCCATGATCTTCCTTTTGGTGGTTAAACTGATTTCTGAAGGAATTCGCTCTGACTCCAATTGTTGGATTATTGAGAGGGGGGGGTGAATCAGCAATAGAGCAATCAAATCATCTTTAACCATATAATGCAAGTGTTATATCATTGTAGCATTATCATCAAATAATTGCAGAGTAAATAAACAATGAACAAATGAGCAATTATACACATACACAGTACACCGATGTTTTTACGTGGAAACCCAAAGTGAGAGAAAACCACAGAACGTGTTTTCTTATATGTTTTGAAGAATTACATTCATTGGAAGAACTCACTTCCTTTGTTTTCTAGCTACAACTGGAAAGAGGCTCCAACCCTCTATCTTATCTGACTACAAACTAAGGGAGGCTTCAACTCCACAATTCTCTGGCTACAACCAGAAGGAGGCTACAACCCCCTAAGTTATCCGGCTACAACTGGAAGGTGGATACAAACACCTGTCTTGTCCCCGTCCAATCGCCCTGAAATATAAATTCCAAATGTAGAAAACATGTCACTGTCATTGAATTAACCACTGCCATTGTCAAACTGTCACTGTCAACCTGTACGAATAACCTGTAAAAACCTGTACCAAACAACTTATACCAATAATCTAAGACAACATGTACCATGCATCAACCATCCACCAATCTTGAATCATCAATATGTACCAACATCATCAACTATACACCTCATGTATGTGCCAACTCATCAACTATACACCTCATGTGTGTCTCAACTCATCAACTACTTGTCTCAACAATGTACCCAACATGTACCTCAACCATATACCAAATACATACACCAATATAACCATCAAACATTATCTAACAAGTCGTCACTCTATCCATAAACCAAATACGATAAACCCTTACATCAAACTATGTGTGACAACCTCACTGTTATGTAGCCTCAAGCTAAACCAACAACTTCAACATCACATCAGAACCAAAAGACCAATACCCATATGCCAAATACCAAAAAAAAAATACCAACTGTATCCCTCAACAAATCTGATATATGAAACAATACTAAACATCCAATACGATCTCAAGAGCTAAACCTTAGCTCACAAAAAATACCTCAAACAAGATGTGCCATATCTATCATAAATAGACCCCAACCATTTTGTTGTCATGATTTTTCTGCCGCACCTTTTCTGCCGCACTTTTTCTATCGTGATTTTTCTACCACACCTTTTTTTCCGCTATTTTTCTGTTATGATTTTTCTATCACGCTTTTTCTCTAGTAGTTTTCCCGCCACACTTTTCCTGCCACACTTTTCTTGCCACACTTTTTCTGCCGCACTTTTCCTACCGCACTTTTTCTACTGCACTTTTTTTCTATCAATAATACCTACCCAAATAACCTTTCACAAAATTAGATATTCAATGATATTCAAGTGTGATTAAAATGAGAGAGCCTTGCCTCTTATTTGTACTTTCATGTAGCTTCCTCAAGGGGTTACCTTTTAACCATCTTAACCCACTTTCCTTATTTTAGGGTTAACCAACTTCTAACCACTTGTCCAATTAGTAATTTCTCCATTAAATTTATTATTTAAATACTTTATTTTGTATCCACTTTGACTTATAGTACACTCATCACTCCACTTTATTATTTACCTTCTAAAATCTCTTAAAACACTTTCCTTATTTTAGAGAGTTGTCCATTAACTTTATTATTTAAATAATTTCTTTTGCATCCTCTTTGACTTGTAGTACACTCATCACTTCACTTTATTATTTAAATAATTTATTCTTTGCAGGCACTTTGACTACTTTGACCTTTTAGGGCTTCTAGATGACTTATGAAGGTTCTCCAACTTCACATGGCCATAACTCTCTAACCGTGAGGAGTTATGTTACATTCCACATACCACCATAAATGGCATGACATGTACTATCCATATAAAATAGTATTACCTACAAATATATCAAAACTCATACCATTATCCATAAAAAAAACTTCGGTCCATTACCTAAACCTTTGTGCTACCAAAATTTTATACCGGACTTTCTTCAAGGATTGACATCAATGACAACCAACCTTAGTCAACAAATCACAAATTCTTAAATCACTCTTGCACTATCCTACCAAATTATACTATCATACGTGAATCTTCTCATATTTAACACTTCAGATCATTGAAATGGTTCCCATAGTCCAAGGCCTAAACCACTTCCTACATTGTATATGTCTTTGTTCATGTGGTAGATGTTCCTCGGATATCTACATCCATGGGGCGTGTGTCATCCCCTCTTCTTTCTTCATTTTTCTTTTGCATTTCCTCCTCGACAACTTTGTCAAATTATTCCTTTGTTTCTTTTTAGCTATTTCTACTACTACTCTTGTTTCTTCTGCCATCTCTTTTTCTCTTTCTGTTGCATCTTTTGCTTTGGCTTCATCTTTGTCGATCTCAACTTTTTTCTTCTTCTTGGTGTCATTCTTCTTTTTCAACACCTTTTATTTATCCCTCCTCTTTTTATCTATTGGTGTTTCTTCCTCCTCCTCGACACATCTTGAATGAGTTGATATAGATATGGGAGAAGATCTCTCAACCTCGTCTTGTTCTGCTTCTTTTCTAGCCACCTCTCTTTTTGGTTCTTTGTTACCAATCCTTCCATTTTGTTTGTTGGAAATTAATTTGTCGTATGTTCTGTAATTTTGATGCACCTCCTCTTCTTCCTATATTTCAGTAGTATATTCATAAGGTATCCTGACACTATTGAAGTGTTCCCTTATGATATTTCTAGGATCGTTTCTTCTAAATATCTCTTCTCCAAAGTGATAAGAAATTAATATGTCTACCTTCTCTTGGGATTGTTTAGTATTAACAAAGAAATAGTTTTCAACTTATAAAGGTAGTGGGGGGCATATCTCTTTCTTAAACCTATACAACATCCCTCCAACCCCATGTATAATAGTCTGGTACACTACTTCCTAAAGGATGAGCTTGTCAGGTACAAATCGTAGAAGTAGGCCAAGAAGCTTCACCGCACCATATACCCTTATATAAGTTCCATGCTCCATTAGATACCAGTCCCTGAATCTTTTTATGATTGCTATGGATTTTTCCGTCATACAAGGGGGAGAGGTGCAGAGGGGGAGTGGTGTAGAAGATAAATTCATATAAAGGAGCAAGGAAGTGCTCACAAAATATTTGGTATTTCGTACGGTATTTGTGCTCCCATATAATTTTTCAATACATGTGGATTGAGGCGTCAGCTAGAAACCAATTCCACCCTATGTTTGGATACTTGTGGGCAGTGCACATTATGTCTAGGAGGTCTGAGGAAATATGGAAAATGGAAAATGTTCTTGTTCATTCTTGCATTGTTATAGAGATGGAAGCAATGAGATTTTAGAAAATATATCTGTGCAATTGAATGAAACACCTACATCTATGCATAAATAAATCAAGGTCATGTATGCAAGGGATACTTGAGTTACATCTAGCTCCCCATATAATCTGCATAGCATGGACACCAAATACTAATACAGATTTCTTAAGTTAGTAATGGGGTACCGACTCTTAAGCCTATATTTAAATTCCTTGTCCACCATATACCATTTGAGAAACAATTATTTCAGTCTATATTCAAATTCACTAAGGAGCTTGCTATCCAATCTTTTATTTCCTTATTCAATGTGAAATCATTTAGCAAGAAATTTTGTTCGAAATGAAGAAACATGTTTCTTTTGTGCATTGTAGACATATCGACTATTTACATTGATTTTCTTCAAAATCCATGAAATGACGTATGTGCAGGGGAATACTGTTGGGTGTGATTCTACCTTGAAGATCCCTATTTTTATGATATTATTGAATGCATGGAGTTCATCTACCTCTTCCACTTTTCTAGAGAAATTTTACTTCTTAAACATGTATTACACTTCCCCACATTTCAGAGTTTCTCCATCCTTTTCTAGAAGTTTTGTTGTATCATCATATATAGCCCCAACTATTTGAACCTATCCTACTTGTTGGGAGCTGTTAGAGGGCTCAACTCCAGATATTTTTATTGTCGTATTATTCCTTAGTGAAATGTTTGTACCTTCCAAAAACATAATTTTAGGACATAATATCAAGATGTAATGTACCCGTTTAAATGCAGCTAAAAATATTGAAAGTAGAAAATGCTTAAGCACCTTGGTAAGAATTTGGAGGCGAAAGGATAGATGTTAGGCATGAAAACCGAAATCATAGGATGATGAATTAATTTCTTCGATATAGATTGGAGAAATTATTATTAAGTGCTTCGATAAAGTGTAAAAAGGTTGTAAGAGTGGCAATAGAAAAGTTAAGGACCACTCTTCTAACCGCATCGGAGGAGTTGGTAGGAACTTATCCGATGAGGTCAGAGGACTTAGTCCCAAATTCTCTGATAAGTTATCAGAAAGGTTCACCATAAGTCTTGTAGTAAATATCGGATAACTTGAAATAAACTCTTCTGATCAGATCAGATCACTTGAAAGAAATGATCATATCAGAGAACTTGAAAGAAAATCTTTTGATTATATCGGAGGAGTTGGAGTTGAAAGTAACTCCTCCAATATGGTCATAAGGGTTGTTTTCAAGTAATCTGATTTGATCGGAGGAAAAGTATTCAACCCTCCTGAATGCATCAGAGGAGTTTGTAATAACTCCTTCGATGTGTTCAGAGGAGTTATATTGAAATCTCGTGATCTTAAAATAAATTATGGTTTTCTGCAGTTGTCTCTGTGCCTTCCAGTATTTTTATTTATGTCTATTTACCTTTCACATACTTCCACTTCTTGTGTGTCATACTATCTTGTGTGTCATACTGTCTTGTGCACCATATTGTATGTGCACCATGTGCATTACATATTTGACATCAATGAAAACTTATGCACAACATGGTTGTATCCCAAGAAAGCATCCATCATGGAGATCTTGTTTGCTTCCACTAATTTTTGAAGTATGTGATCCATCTTAGGAAAATAGTAGTTATCCTTAATGGAGCATTTGTTCAGGTTCTTGAAATCCACACAAATCCTTATTTATCGACTCTTCTTTATGACTGGAACCGAATTTGACACCCATTTAGAATACATAACGAGAATTAGATATGGGCATCTAGTAACTTTATCACTTCCTTCTCGATGGTAAGAAACAAAACATGGTTAACTTGCCTTAGTTTTTTCTTGAAAGACTTAGTACCAGGTTTGAGGGGTATTCTATGTTTTATAATGTTGGTATCATAAGTTTTTAAGGCTTCATATTTCCAATAAAAAAAATCCATGTATTATTTGAACAACTGCAAGTATCTTTCCTTAATATCAACAAGAATCTCCTTTGACAGCTTTATGTATTTTGATTCTTCTTTAGTCCCCACATGACAATCTTCAGTTTTGTCATCCTTGGGGAGAATTGTTGGCTTCATAGGTACATCATCTTTGTCAAATAGTTTCTCCAATGGTACCATACCTTTGGGAATAAAATTATTCTTGAGTTGAAGAACCTTATGCTTATCCATGTACTCATTGAACTCAGGTGTAATCTCAATTTCTCCCTCAACCATTGTCTTGGACACTTCTTCATCATTTGAGTCTATGTGACTTTTTACAAACTCACCTATCACCTCCATGTACTTTTTGATGTATTTGTCATCTTAAAAAACTTGTCACTATTTGATGTTATCAGGGATAGAGGGTATATACATCATATCAAATTCATATTTCACTTCAGGATTGGATAAAATTTTAAAAGTATTATCTTATACTGCTAAGGAATCATCCTGATGGTTAAATTCTCTTAAAACAAGAGAAATATTAAAGGATTCATAAAACATTTCAATCAATTCCCATACATTATTTCTATATGATATCATTCTTGGATGTCTGGTCTGATAGGAAAATACAATTTTTTGTACCACTAGTTCTAAATCTCCAAATATCAGTAGCTTGGTAATTTTCATTTTTCTTTCTACCTCCAAGCCTAGAATCAATTCCTAATATTTAGCTACATTGTTGGTTGCATCAAACTCTAGTTTGTAATACAGGTGGACTTCTTTTGCTGGGAAAAATGAGAACCATTCCAGCTCCCACTCCTTTCATTAAATATGCCCCATCAAAGAACATTTTCCATGTACCATCTACTTCATTAGTAGATCTCACCAAAGGATCTATGAGTGTTAAGGATTATTTGTATTCTTCATTGACTATGAGGATGAAAAAACCAAGATATTCATTGAAAACATAGCTAGGATGGTTAACATGGTTGTTATGGTCAGTCACCAAATAAGAAAACTTTGTCTCTCTTTACAACCTTCTCTTTTCACCTCCAAATATTTGTAAAATAGCATAAGCCATCTCCATCTACATTGTACCTATCATCTTACATGCCCATGTTCTTGACAGTGGCATGCCATAATTAGTTTTCACATCAGCCACGGCCACATCCATCATGATGCTCTTGATAGGAAGTTGAGCCAAGGTAACTACCATTTCCTTAATCATCCCATCACACTTTAGTTTCCTAGCATCAAAATAATAGAGGTCATGATATGGTATGGTTATATCCAAACCCAACTTTTCCATGACTAATTTAGGCATGATTTTATGGGATGTTATAGAATCAAGCATACAATTGTGCAACATTTTTTCATCAATATTCAATGTCACATAGAAAGGTGCAACATAATCTTCCTCGCCATCTATATGAGGGCCAAAAACTATAGTGGGAGTTTCATATTGTAAATTTAATGTATTAGAAGTTCTTGATGATCTCTTTCCTTGTATGGATTTCACAATTTGTTTATGATATGATGGATTCTTAGCCAATTCCACCAATGGCATTGGGATTTTGATCTTGGACAATTATTTTTCAATGTTAAAAGGTGGAGTTGATTCCTCAAATTATTTAACCCTTTTTTATCTTTTTGAAGGCTCCAAAACCTCATTAGCCTTGTTATTATTAGTAAGTTATTTAACTTTATCCTTTAAATAACCTGGGATAGGCTTCTTAGGCTAAGGCTGACTGTCTTGGATGAATACCTTTTTTCTAGGAATGAGATCATAATTCTTGTTCATCTCAACCTGTAGTGCATCAAAAAACATTTTTTACTAGGAAGAGGACAAAACTTCTTGGTTTGATTGATTCTTTAGGATCTACTTCTTAAAATTTAGAGAATCTTCATATTTAGTTTGATTTATGTGCATGGAAATACTATAATCCTGAAGTAGGTGTACCTCCTCTGTATATTCTACATATTTCTCATCCATAACTTATTCAACCATATTTTTTCGTTGTTGGTTTTTACAGGAGGGTGGATGGGTTGTTCTTCATTTCTTGTTTCCCTCCTCATGAGTTGAGGGATAAACGACCTTCTGAACTGATTGGGATTTCGTATGCTTCCCTATTGAGGAACTTTATTTTCATTTCCATTTTCCATATCAAATCTTGACATATTATTTTTCAATTTTCTAAACCACCTGGAAATTTCATCCATTCTGGCCTCATGTTAATCTTTATTGGGATCAAAGGTACCACAATATTCTCTAGTCTTTTTCTTTTACCCGATCTTGTTTCAACTTCATTTTTCTTGATGCAATCATGTTCCCTTCAATGTCTACCGAATCATCCTACATTAAAAGCATAGTTGGAGATCTTCTCTCCCTTTAAACCACGGAAAAGTCAACATCAAATGCACCAACTTATGTGACTTTGGCTCCTAGATGAGAATGATTTATGTCTCTAGGGATCTTGTTGTACAAATTGTTAAATATTTGGTTAAAATAAACAATAGGCTCATTATCTCTCTTCTTGAGTGAGACAAACTTAGTTAGGTAGTAGAGATTGTCTCTTTTTTCACTCCACTACCTCATAAAGGTAGATTTTAGAGCCTGAGAGCTATCAATAGAAGCAATAGGAAGTTATCTTAACCATTTCTTGATGTCTCCCTCTAAAGTTTGGAAAAAAAGTCTCATGAAGACATCATCATGCTACAAAAAAAGTTTTTCTATGAAGTATTTAAATGCGCTATGTGTTCCTCAGCAAAATGAGTCTTTTCTCGATCATACTTGCGTAAAAGATTCATGTAATTATCAGGGAGATCATATACATGTTGGGGTAAATTTAGTGTGCCATTTCTAACAGTGACCCATAGGTTTAAAAGTAATGGGAGACGTTGATCTCCCCCATCTCTTCCTCCACCTTGGTTGGCCATAAGATTTTTTAGAATGAGCCGGTTATTAGCTTCCAAAGACATAGGGTTAACAAGGTTCCTCCAGAAGGGTTGCAGATAAGAACTCACTTCTTGAAAAAAATCTATAGGAGAATCTTGAAAATTTATCAAAGGTTCTAAAGGAATATTTGAATCAAAATGTACATCTACATAAATATAAAATAGATCTATAGATTCAGTGCTTATATGAACAACTGAAGGAGACGTTTCTAAATAAGGATTACCTGAAGATGAAGAGATCTGGCATTCTCTAATTTTCCTAGAGAATGATCATGATTAGGTTTACTTATAGTGTGTATTTTGTTGAATACCATATTTACCTTCTATGGATTCACTAGGTGAAATGTTAACAACCAAATGTCTAAGTCTTGTTTACCGCCAAGGATCAAAACTTGCAATGTTGTATTACAGGGAAATATCTATTCAAATTCCATTTCTCGACAATGACGCCATTTGAGATGATGTTCTCGGGGATAAGAATCAGAGTGAATATTAAATCCATGCTTGCATTAAATGATAATTATGAAAAATTGGGTAATTTTTTCTCTCTCTCTTTAAAAATCTTGGCCCTCAAACATTCTTAGCTTAGATAATAAAAACTCTCAGCTCCAAGAGGCATTCGTCCATGAGTGTTTAAAACATTTTAGATTTTAAGATGGGTGAAATGGTGAATTAGAGGAAATACAAGATAAACATATGAGGCACTGCAAAGACTGAATCTGATAGCTTATGGAATTGGAATAATGTATTGAGAAATTAAGAATTTAACAGTTCTAACACATATAATAGATCATTAAAACATGTTGCAAAAAGTAAACATCTTCGTATATTTAAATACATGGAGGTACCATCTTCATATCATTCAAACATATGAAGAAATGCCAAGATAGTAGTCATTTGTTAAGAGGAAATCACTTCTATGCAACAACCATACACCACATAGTTACATTGAATATGTTGTATTACCCATTGCTTGAGATTTTATTAATGGGGATCTGATACAAGAAGCCAAATGAGAGGGGTGGATTTTACAAGAACACATACACAAAAAGAGAAGTTATAGACTAAAACATAACTTAGGGGATGAATATCATGAAGCATGTTTCCTTTATTATCTCTTTGTGCTTTAGTATTGTGTTCAATATATTTGCTTGTATGAAACTCTTAAATTCCCCAAAGTTTCAACCCTTACAAAATGATCCTTCTCTTCCTTTTATCTTCGTGCTCTTCTTCAAAACTGCTCTTTGATACCATTACTTCTTCTTGATACCATTTATTTCTTATCGATTTTCTTGAAACCACTATTTTTGTTGTTTAGAAGTTAAATATACGTGGAAAAAATAATTTTCCACACAAAATTCTAATAAAAAAATATATATTTACTTTTTACTGGGCCTGCCTTACACTGTTTGATTCTCATTGTCTCCCTAAAGAGAGCTTAAGGAATTGCCACATATATTTCCATGCCTTTCCCATAGGATACTCAATATTTTTTCATTTTTTACCATCTCATCAAGGTTAGTGCAACTTTCATATGATGGTTGTGGAAAATGTTTGAAAAATCCCTTCAACTGATGTAGAATCTCAAAGTCCGATGTGAGCATCCCCATGATATATTGTACTAAAAATACTCCAATCATATTTTCAAAATGTTTATCATCATTTCTTTTACACTCTAGACAATCTAAGTAGCTATGGTGAAAAATAAAATCCCCATCGCCTTCCCAAGGAGGAGGTAACCCAAGAACGACGAGATATTTCAAGATTGTTTTGAAAGAAGACACCTCCCATGATATCTCCTACAACTTACTTTCAACATTATGTAGTTATATCCTTTTGTTAAGAAATTTATTGGCATCAATGATGATATTGGTTCTATATTTAATCTTCAAGTCTCTAAGTTGCTCTTTGGTTCTTCTATTTAAGAATTTGATGATCTCATTGGCAAGGTAAGGCTTTATTTCTAGTTCATATTTTACCAGAATTATTTTTGTTATGGATGATTTTACCAACTCCAATTCATCTCCCATCCTAGAAAAGTGTGTTGGGTTGTCATTTATCAGGGTATCTATTTATTCCTATATCACATTCATGGCTACTTTCAATGTTGACTTCCTTGTGACTCTGCTCTGTAATATTTCCACTTTCCTCAGGGCATCTGTTATATATCGAACACCTGAAAAAAATACCACAATACTACCAAACATATATGAATACAATCACCACCTAAGATATATGAAACAATATAGAAAACCACCACTTTATTATATCAAACCCTTAAGGTAGGGAAACACCATACAATGGATCCTATTATGAAATAGATCCTATGTTGTTGACTTTCATCTTCAAGGGGTCATCCTCCAATTGAGGTACAAGCTCCAAATAAAATAATTATCTTCCCCCAATTACAATGCTTGAACCCATTTATATAGTTCTACCAACCACCTAAGAACATTCTAGAGGAGGTATATCCTAGAAGTAGAACCTTCTAAGAAGTCCTCTTACATTTATTACATCTAACTACTATAGTGGGCCTTATTTAATACTATAGTGGACCTATTCCACCTTACATTTAATTAATTCCACTCTTATCACTATGGGCCCTCTGGATCCTCCCCAATACCACTATAACTACACCACATTCCATCTCCCTTAGGTGAGTGTTGTCCCTGACACTCATTATGAGGGTGTACAACCATATACCGAGGTACCATGGATAAGTGTGGACCATAGTGATGTCATTATTTCATCGAAACCTTCATAGGAGATCTCACTAAAGAAAGTACAAACAAATATTATCAAGAAAGGAAGAGAGATTCAATATGGAAGAATGAGAAAATATATTCACACTAATCTAATGAGTTGATAAATGAATGATGATTGATTCAATTATGATTAATATAATACAATGAATGAGTGGAATACACTCATATATAGGGTATAACATTCCATAATTAAGAAAATAAATCAAGCAATTAGCTTTCCTTAGTAATGCATTCATGCATAATAGTGATGGTCTAAATAGAAATTCTAAAATAGAACTAGTCAGTTAACTCTCACTGAACTAGTGTGTTGAAAATAGAAATTTCTCCAACAGCCCCCTTGAAAATCACTATGGAGTAAAAATTGAGTCCCAACAACCAGGCCATCTTAGTTACTCATGTACAATGCAACCAATGAACAATGAATAAAAATGAGGAAATATAATGAATCAAAAGAAGAAAAGGAAGTTGCTAGGAAAATGTGTTCTTCACTCCAAGACGATCCTGCAAAGTCTGAAACTTCTTCTCACTGAAAGAATTCGTGAATATGTATAAATATTTGTGGATCTAATGAAGTCCTTTAGAAATTTGTCTAGTCATGTACCTCTTGATCCCGTGGACCCATCTGCATCTGAAAATATTCCTTTCTGGTGGAAGTGGAACCAGATGCCAAGTCTGATTATCTAGGAGTGAGTCCTACTCCTTCTGCATGGCTTCTTTCCATAATGGATTTACCATATCCTTATTATAGGTCTGCAGATCAATAGATTGAATTAGAAATTTAGAGGCATCGTTGGTTCAATAGATGAAATTACAGGAGAAGTCTCCTCATGATAAGAACGACTCATCTAATCCAATGGATTACCTGCAAGAAAACCTTCTTCCTGAAGTGTATACTATGCCCTTTTAGGAATATGTTGAAGCTTCAACACTGGCTTCTTATCTGGCTATACTACCTGTTCATTTCCATGTACATGATCTAAGTGTATGGAATAATTTTTTATGTCTGGAACTGATGGAAGAAAAATAGTATATGCATGTTGCAATGGAGTTGCATAGAAATTACTCTCCTTATGTGTAGGTAGAAAAGAGGAGTCACCATCAAGAAACTTGGTTAATTTATACAACCTTGATTTGTGATCCACCTCACCAATTGCAATAATGGATTTTTCACGCATGTCAAGTACATAAACTGAATTTGATGTAAATTAAACCTTTTTACCTTTCTGAGTGATCTGATAAACTAATAGAATATTCTTAGAAAGATTCGAAACATATAAAACATTCTCAAAACTTCCATTATCAAGTTCCACTCTTCCCTCTCCTACTACCTGCACTGGAGTATCATCCGCCATGATAATAGGAGGTCTTGAGCATGAGCTCAAAGAAGTAAAAACTTCCTCTTTCGCTGCCATATGATGTGATGCACCAGAATCTATAGTCGATGAATCATATGAGTAATTAATTGCAACAAGATCATGGTGATTACCTTTCTTAGGAGCAGTATCTTCTTCCTTTTTCTTCTTGACTCCTTGAATGAAGTTTCCAAGGCTGTTCTTCTAAAGTACATGTGACATAAGATCGATTTGTTTCTTCATGCATGTGGATTATTTGTGATTTTCTTTATTGAAGTAAGTGCACTACTTTCCGTTCTTCTTCTTCTTCTTCTTGGAATTTGAAGAGTCCTTGGAACCTGAAGAATAGTTGCAGGGTTTGGAATATCCCTCCTTCTTGTTTTGTTTCTCCTTTCTATTATGTTTGGATGAACCTTTACCATCATCCATGGTGAGTGCATGTTCTTTGGGATATTTGATTAGGCCGATATGAATTATTTTTTCCTACTCCCATGTTAAAGAATAAATTAATTGATCCATGGTAGGCATCTTCCAATTTGTACCCATAAGATACCTTCTAGAATGGAAAGTGGAGACATAGATAACATATTATGGTCCTATGTTGGAAAATATTGTTAGAATAAGTTGGTCCACTTGCTTATACTTATCAATACCACAATATTCTAAGATCAATATCAAATATTTAAACTTATTAGAGAAATATTGTATATTATCAAAACTTTTAGGATCCAAAGTATTCAACTCTACATCAAGCATATGACCTCTCATTTGATCCTTCTTTCCAAAGAGACTTTCCAAGGTGGTCCAGATAACATATGGAGTCTTCCATGAAAAAACATTAAACCATAAATTAGATGATATCAATTCAGGAAGAATTTGTGTGGCCTCAAACTTTCGGTTACCCTATGGTCTTCTCAATTGTTGATGTAGGTCTTGTTTCTGTCCCCATCGTCAAGTTGTACAGTCCTTTCCTTCTGAGTTGGAATTCTTCCTTCAGCTTCCAATCAAAACAATTATTTGGTATGAGGATTAACACCAAGTTTTACTATATAATTGGTGTTGCATCCATCTCTCCTACTGCTTCTGAGAACCCCTAAAAATTTACTCTCAATCTGCAAGTGAAAAACTAAAAAATCACAGCAAAAAGGGCACATTAAGTGGAAAATTCATATTAGTTTCAGGAGGCAATCTTATGACTTCCTTTCTGATCAAAAGGTGAGTAATTTATCCAAACGATTGAAATTACACTTGCATAATGGGTCTATTTACTTCTCAAGTGAGTTATTTCCTCATAAAGTTAATATTTTGGGAGAAATATCTGCAAAAATAAATGGGTTTTAAGAGGTTGTCGCACATGTCCTTCATACATAGAGAGAAATGATCATGTTTGTCACCCTCTATAGTGTAATAGGGTGTGACAGGTCCAGGATTGAAAACAATGTAAGGCTAGGGTGAGATTTTCTCACCTTAAAACAAGGAGAGGGTGTGACAACTTCAACTTGTCTCACTTTTTGACAAAGAAAGGATGTGACAATGTCTGTTACATGGATTTTTCTCATTGAAACTCCAATTTTCCTTATTCTTTGGCTTGTCATGCTTGCTCCAAGAAATGTAGCTCTGATACCATGTCAATGTTTCATCGAAACCTGCACGAGAGATCTAGCTAAATAAAGTACAAACAAATCTTATCATGAAAGAAAGAGAGATTCAATATGGAACAATGAGAAAATATATTCACACTACTCCAATGACTTGATCAATGAATGATGATTGATTCAATGATGATCAATATGATACAATGAATGAGTGGAATACACTAATATGTATGGAAAAGCATTCCATAATTAGGAAAATAAATCAAGCAATCAACTTTCCTTAGGAATGCATGCATGCATAATAGTGATGGTCTAAATAGAAAGTCTAAAATAGAACTAGTCAGTTAACTCCCACTTAACTAGTGTGTCGAAAATAGAAATTTATCCAATAAGTGATGAAGTAGACTGGAGAACTAGGATCCCATGAAGAAATGAAATCAACCATGTTGAAATATTCCAACCACCACTGTAAACCTAGGTCCCATATCTAAGTTCTCATGTGAATTCTACACGGAAGATATCAGAACTCAGGAACCAACTGAAAATGATGCTCCAAAAAGATACACTAGTCATGTGGAGAAAAATATGTAGAAATGACCAACCATTCATCCACTAATACCGAATAATAATAAAATGAAAGAATAATATGTAGAGAAGACTTTTTTGTACTCTTCAAGATGGCCTCTATATGACATGGAGTAGATTAATCAAATAGAAGATGGAAGTGGTTTCCATCCCATAAATGACAATGATACCAATCACCACAATCAGTCTCAAAAGAATACCAAGCATAAATTTCATGATTATATTCATCCATGATGTCCTCCATAATATATTACTCCTATATCCTAGCTCTATACTTTCACCAACTATTCGTGAAGTCAGGAATGTTGGCTTCGAGGTCTTGCGTGTGTGGTTCCAAAACCATTTGGATTTTTTAAATTAAAGTATCCTCAAGGATTTGACAGAAATGATCTATTCGAAACACCACATAAAGTAATAATATATCCAATGACATTGATCTGGTAGCAATATGAGCACCTTGTGACAAGTTATGAATTTTGCAGTACCATGGTCGTAATGAAAACCCCCCAAAAATGGTTGATTTTAAATCAACGATATATTCACTTTTGAGGCTCCGATTCACATGGTATTGTTTTTTAAATTGGGTGACATTATGAGAGGGACTCAAATATATAATTTTTTTGAACAAATTTTTCCTCCAGGGGCAAATTTGTAGATTTTAAAATGTCGATAATTTCACTTTCCGAAATTCGTTTGGGATTTTTTTTTTGAAATCGACTATTTTTTAGAAAGGAAATCATATATGGAACCAATTTCTACAAATTATTCACCAAAAACTATAAAAATCATATGTAATTTCACGACCCTCTTTTTCTTCTTCGAAAACAAAATCTCCAAAATAAAACAAATTCCCACAATTTCGGCCAAGGAAAGTGCTCTGATTCCAATTGTTATAGACATGAATACATTTGAATAAAAAATACCACAAATATGGAAAATATATCTAAATAAAATCACCACCCAATATATATGGAACAATATAGAAAACCACCACTTTATTATATCAAACCCTTAGGGTAGGGAAACACCAGAAAATGGATCCTATTATGGAAGGGATCCTCTCATGTTCACTTTCCTCTTCGAGGGGGCATCCTCAAATTGAGACACATGCTCCAAATACAATAATTCTCTTCCCTCCATTACAATTCCTTAACCCCTTTAAATAGTGCTACCAACCACCTAAGAACATTCTACAGGAGGAATCTTCTAGAGGTAGAACCTTCTAAGAAGTCCTCTAACATTTATTACAAATAACTACTATAGTGGGCCTTATTTAATACTATAGTGGAACTAGTCCACCTTATATTGAATGGCCTCCACTAATATCACTATGGGCCTCCAGGTCCCCCCCACTGCCCCTATAGCTACACTACAACTTCATCTTTATCTGTATCTAACTTGGAGAGGACCACTTCTCTATTTTTGCATTGTTCTTCTAGCTCCACAATTTTGGAACTTTTGTTTCATCACTATTTATTCAAATTTCCCACTTCCCTTTCCTTTATGTTGAGATCAATCATTACCTTATCCATTAATTTTGTTGTATTAACGAGATCAATTGCCTCCTTTCCTTGCCTTGATACTTGAATCGAATGACTCTACTCATTCTTCAGCAGTTCATTTTCTATTCTCAACAATTCAAATTCTCTTTGCAACTGCATATTATCTTTCTCTCTCTCTTTTCAGTTGGAGGAACAATCACTCCTTTTCTTCATGGATGGAATGTAGCTCAGGTGTTTGTACATGCTAATATTTGGGCATATTTATATTCTTTTAGAGTATTTTGATGTCGGTATATTTTTTGTTCATTATATATCCTACAACAATGAGATATTTAATATCCATGCCCAAAGTTATTATCTTTCTTTGCAGTTCTACCACCCTAGTCCAATTAGCCTTAGTGGCTATTTTTTCCTGCCTCAACTTCTTGTGAATTTTGAGTGCAATTTCCTTCATTTCCCTCTCACTGGCAGAGGAATGCAACACTCACTGATACAAAATCTTACTTACTTGTTGATGAAAATAAATTAGGTCGTGATATCGAATACCCTTTGTTTTAACCTTGACCTGGGTTACTTTGTATTATGCTAGAGAAAGTGGCCTTTGCACTTTTGTTTCTAACAAGGCTATATTAAAATTTCATTCTTGATGGTCCATTGTTGTCAACATCTTGGTTGGTGGACCTTCCCATGAGATAATTCACTAGGTTGTTTCCCTACTGCTCCACCATCAGTGGTTACTTTCTTGACTTATCTAGCTGACATTAGGGCTAAGGAAAAATGTTCAATATTAATAGGTGGCCATTCATGTTCCATCTCTTCTTGAGTTATCTTCAATACATCGTTTTATTTATCTAGGAACTTTGCCAAGTTGTCTTCCTCTTCTTCCTCCTCTTCTTGGTCAACCTCTTTGAGCTTCTTATTATAATGTTCATCTATCCTTGGCTCTAATTGAGGATCTAACAATGGACACTTTAGGGATTTAACAACTAGAAATGAGCTAGCTGAGATGAAAAATTCATTGAGCTAGGAGTTTCTTTTTCCAAAATCTCTCTAACTTCTTCCCAAGATTTTGAGTTAGATTTTTTTTCTATTATCCCCCTTGGCTCATGTATGTAGGTGGACCTCCTAGCAAAAAACACTCCATGAGGGTCATATACCAAGTTGTATTATTTTTCAAAATCAAATTGGTCTAGCATTTATTTATCTTTAGAAAAATATATCCTTTGTTGTACATGGAAGCGGCCAATATCTTGTGGTAGTGTGAAAGTAATTGATTTTTTGTTGTTGATAAAATAGGAATTGGTCAACTTTAATGTTTTCCTCATATATTAAAAATCCATTAGCTTGGGTGTGAGGAAGGATGGAGGTTTGAATGGTTCCTGTGTGAAATAATATATTTTGATATTAGTACGATACTGCACAAGGTACAACTCTCCCATTCTTATGTCTTTACTTACTTGTAGGAAATGCCTCATCTCTGGAAGTTCTCTTGGAGGAAGGGAATCATGTATGAGGGTATACATGACCTTCACGTATTCATAAACATAATAGATAAAACCTCTATTCTTCTCTTTTATTTTTACACTTTGAGGCCATTCAACAATTGGTTTCATATTTCCTTTTGAATCAGTAATTTCTATTCCCCAACTATTGAAATAGGAGTGACTATGAGAGGGAATGAGGTAAACCATTTAGGACTGGTATCAAAAGGAGAGTATGCTAGGAAATTTCTCTAATTGAGATTGGATGAATTTTTTTAAGAACTTCCAGAATTCAAATTTTTGGGGAGTAATGGAATCGAGCGATATTAAGAGGGAAAAAATCCAAGGGTGTTGTAATCCATTACTTTGTCATGGTCCCAGCCTAATATTTGACAACTAAAGGCTAGGGAATGATGAATGCTTTTTGGGAAAATTTTAGTCGATAATGCAGTCAAGAGGGCTCGTCATGGAGAATTTGGGGCTGAAAGAATCCTAAGTAAGGTTTATTTACCAACCTGAGGTAATGTATAGTACAATGTTAAGTACCAAAGACTTGAATATAGAAACACCAAAAATATTCAGAGAACAATATAGAAGAAATATCCACTTTATTATTTCAAACCCTTAATGTAGGGAAACAACATACAATGGATCCTATTATGGAAGGGATCCTCTCATGTTCACTTGTCTCTTCAAGGGGGCATCCTCTTATTCAACTATCACTCCAAATATAATACTTATTCTTAACATCCCATTACATTGCTTGAAACTCTTTTTATAGTGTTACCAACCCCATAAGAACATTATAGAGGATGAACCTTCTAGAAGTATAATGTTCTATTAAGTCCTCTTACATTTATTATATCTAACTACCATAGTGAGATTTATTTAATAATATAGTGGATCTATTCCACCTTACATTAAATGGCCTCCACTATTATTACTATGGGACCTCCAAGCCCTCTCTACCCCTCTAGCTACACTACATTCCATCCCCCTTATGAAATCCTTTTCCTCAATGCTTGTTATGAGGGTGTACAACCATATACCAGGGTCCCATGGATAAGTTTGGACCATAGTGCTGAAGTAGACTAGAGAACCAGGGTCCCATGTAGAAATGAAATCCACCATGTTGAAGTAGTCCAACCACCATTTTAAACTGAGGTCCCATGTCCAAGTGCTCATGTGAAATCCACGTGAAAGATATCGAATCTGAATAGACAACTGAAAATGATGCTAGAAAGAATAACACCTATCATGTGGATCCAAATAAGAAGATCCATCCACATAGTGGGAAAGGGTTGAAGTTGAGTTTGGAAGCAACCATACCATTGTAGAATATGCAGGTTGGAAACTAGTAGTCATAATTGGCTCCTGATTTGGCACATCAATGTTTTATACACATGCTGGAGTAGATTCATCATATAAAATATGAAAGTGGTTGTCATCCCATAAATGAAAACTATCCATATACCACTCTATACAATTAGACTCTAAATCAGACCATGCATATCGTTCTCTATCATAGTCATCCTTGACACAAGGGTATGTGTTTTGAATAATACAAAGGTGTTTATATGAAACACATTTCTTTTGAATATCATCAAGAAATTTTAAGATATCGATCCCAACTTCACGTTTCATCCTGAGGAGGATTTGAAAGTGAAATTTTGTAGAGGTTGTATCAAATGACATATTTATTGGAAGCATTATATATATATATATATAATGAAAGATATGGAAATTATCTATCCAATGGCACTGATTTGGTAGCAATCTAAGAAATTTGTGAGAAGGTGTGATCTATGTAGTTCTATCTCCATCACGATGACCCTAAAAAATGGTTTATTTTAAACCAACGATATATTCACTTCTGGAGCTTTGATTTGGGTGATTTGTTTTTTGAAATAAGTTATTTCTAAAAGAAGAATTGAGATCTATAATTTTTTTTGGCAAATTTGGCCCGAGCTGCTATAGAAATTAGAAACATCACACGGTAGTCCGCGGAAAAACACTGAAAAATAGAAGATTTTATAATGTCGATAACTTTACTTCCCAGAGTCCATTTCGAACGATTTGTTTTTTTTGATTGGGTGTTTTTTTTAGAGGAAATCATATCTACAACTAGTTTCTGCAAATGTTTTACATAAATATGTAAAAATCATCTGGAATGTCACGACCCTATTTTTCTTCTCCAAAAAATCTACAAAATAGAAAAACAAATTGTCCCTTTTTTTGGCTGAGGAAAGTGCTTTGATACCAATTATTAAGTACCAAATACTTGAATATTTAAACACCACAAATATTTAAAGAACAATATAGAAGAAATCTAAAATTTATTATTTCAAACCCTTAAGGTAGGGAAACACCATACAATCGATCCTATTATGGAAGGGATCCTCTCTTGTTCACTTGCCTCTACAAGGGGGAATCCTCCTATTAAGATACTACTCCAATTACAATACTTATTCTTGACATCCCATTACATTACTTGAACCCCTCTATATAGTTCTACCAACCCCATAAGAACATTCTAGAGGAGGAACCTTCAAGAAGTAGAACATTCTATTAACTCCTCTTACATTTATTATATCTAACTACCATAGTGGGCCTCTTTAATAATATACTAGATCTAGTCTTGTAACGACCCGTCCATTATGAAAACAAATAAGTAAGTACAAAAGAGGTAAATATATATTTTTTAACAACAATTGTTAGGACAAGTGATATGCGTCACAAAATACATTAATAATTACACGTTCAATCTCATTACATCACCACAAAACAAAATATGAATACAACATCACTATTATTCAAGATCAACCATATCACATAAAGATAACACAAGATAGATACCGACCCAACCTATCCTGCAAGGTTAGGACCTCTAAGACACATATCAACGCTCAAGTCGAGGATTCATCCGATCGATTTTGACCATTTAAGGTCTCATGACTAGCGAATGTTTTGAAGAAAAAGGAGATATATAGTTCCCTTAACCACAATCATACTACAAAATTTCTTGACTAAATCAACAACAATACCCTTCATAAATTCTTTAAATACAGAGTATAATCTACTACGATTTAACAATCATTAAAGAAAATTTATCGTATACTAATAAAGAACATTTTATAACACTTATCAAGAAGCCTAAGAAGAATTTCCACTTATCATGCATGCATTGAAATACACTCATAATGTTTTTAGACAAAAGGTACTACACTTTTCAAAATCCTATCAGAAAATAATCAATTTCGTTCAATTTAAACTCACAAATATCATTTAATTAAGGACTCTAAGAACAAGAGTCAACAACAAGTCTTATTAGTACAGGTTTAGTCGTGACTCTGAAATGAAAATAAAATTTCAGTGTCCCAAAAATAGTTTCAACACCCATAAATCTTACAACGATCAAGAGGGTTAATCAAATTTCAACTAACACATAGCAATCATAATGGTTTCAACATGGATTAGAATTTTTTACAGTGGATCAAATATTAAAATTAAAAACACATTTTGCAGTGACCAAACTATATAGTGATTAATAATTTTAAACACAGTGGATGTAATTTGATTTGGCAGTGAATCAATGATTTTCTCATTAGAAGCGCTGCAAATAGATTTGGCAGGGAATCAAATAATGTTCTAATGACATGAGCTACAAATAGATTTGGCAACGATTCAATATTTTTCAATTAAAAGAGCTACAATATGATTTGGCAGTGAATCAAATGATTTCTAATCACAGGAGCTAAAAAAAAAATTGGAAGCAATTCAATATTTTTCAATTACACGAGATGCAATATGATTTGGCAACGAATCAAATAATTTCTAAATTTTGTCCTTAAAAATGAAATGAAAACTTACCCAAGAGATTCAATCTAGATCACATCATGAATCTTCTACAATTTTTCAAATTTAATTCAAAATTACAATGGTTCAACATGGATTCTTGAAACATACGAATCTACAAAATTTAGTCTTTCTACATTTAACAACTTCAGAAATAAAATACTGAAACCAATGAAAATAGAGAATTGGGAAATTTTTTCAATTCCTTGCGCTCCTTCTTCGTTATCGCTTGCTAATCACAGAGACTTCACTAGTACCTCCCAGCCAATTCTAGGGGTACTCTTCTTCCCCCTTATCCCCCCCGAGCCGCAAAGGGGCCACATACAAGAAACCAACAAACAATAGCTCCAAGGATTTCCTCGCAAGGTAGAGCTTCCACTTTTTCTACAATCTTAGTATCCCAAATCTCACAAGTAAAACATAGTCAAAACCATTTTGGCATCATAAATTTACCAAGAATAAGTGTGATTCATTTTCCTTCTAAACCATTTGTTTTATAGAAATAACCCAATTAACACATATCCTCATGCACAATTAATTATCTTTTTAATTAATTTAATTATTAATATTCACCCACACACTTGTCACACTCTCCCCAAGTTGCACAAGTAAATACCATTTTTAATTTATTTAAAGAGCCATTTTTTCCTCACATTCCCCAACGTGTTCCTATTTTCACTCTTAGTTGTCCCTTTGTTCCCCAATTTCTCATTAAATGAGTGTCTCCTAACTAGATCTTAGTTAGAGTTGGATTAGGAGTCTTCTTCTAGTTAGACCAGTGGTATCTTGACTCTAGATACCATTCTATGTGTACATCTACTCTCTCATATTTTAATTCTTTCTATTTTAAAAATCCAATTTATTAATTTCATGCACACATATTGCACATTTTATCCAATCTTTAGATTTTTATCACTTTTCCTTAAATTAAGTTATCTCAATTATTTAAATTAATTTAATATTTTTCTTTAGTCCCCTAACTAAACTTAGACTTAGTCTTAGTCTTAGAATTAGGCTTAGACTTTTATTGGGATTTATAATTAATAAATCTATTGTTTAATTAATTATTTTAACCCAACCAGGTCTAATCATTTCAATGTTTTCTAGGGCACCTAGATTTATTGACTCAAGTATTTTTTTTTAAGTTATGCGACATTCCCTTCAAGATGAACCTTTGTGCTCCAATGGTGCCACTCGCCTTTGAGTGGTTTTGTAGGTTTGTCTGACCCTTGGAGTCAACACTCCACTTGGTCGACCTTGTTAGAGACTAGGGGATTGTAAGGAATAAGGAGTCTTCCTTATTGCGCGCTCCTTAGAAATATTCGTGAGAAACTATCTCAATCCTCCCTCACGACATCGTAGACCTCTCGATATAGGTAAACTTTAACATTCCATTCAAGCCACGACGAGAGTTCTAGTAGGCCATGACAGGGACATTGCCACACCTCTCCCTTAATGTCTGGTTTTTTTGCATGGCCCCTCTAGTCCTTATGTGAGTCTGATTAGCAAGAATCATCAAGCCTACATCCACTAACAAAAATAGTGTCAATAATCTGTATACATAATCATAGCAAAAGAAATCATATGTCATATGTGCGTAAAATTAAATACTCAAACAAATACAATCCACTATGTGACTCAATCTAGAGTCCAAGGAAGTCCATTGATGCCATCATCATCCATAACCTATCATCTGACCTGCACACTTCAAAAAACTCATTAATAACATCTTCCAAGATATATACATCATTATAACAATAAGTCACAATACAACAACATCATCATATGTAACCCATAATCGAAACTAAATCATAATATATCATAACCATATCACTTGCATGCAAGTGTCCTCAAATAATATGTCAATAAAAGTGTTATCCACAAAGCGGGATGTCACAAGTCCACCTTACATTGAATGGCCTCCACTATTATTACAATGGTCCCTCTAGCCCCCCCACTATCTCTCTAGCTACACTACATGCACAACTTCCAAAGTGTGTTCCTTCAAGATTTTTGTCGGTTATTCTGGGGAGAAAATCATTTTAGCTAGGGTTTATCGTGATAAATGAAAAATGAAGTGTTGTTTTTCAACATATACTATTTTTCATTCAAGACCTAGGTAATTGGTGACACACCAATGGACGATTTCAGGAAAATTGAAAGTTTACGAAATGCTTGAACTAACGAGGTTTGAGTCACATAAATGCATATGGTCTTGGCCACTCTTATCATTTTTTTGTGTAAGACTAATGATTTGGTTTAGGTTAGGGAATGAAAAATTGAGTCATATATTTCACCATCCCTATCAATTCATAGCTCATTATTCTTTAGGTATTTCTTGGAGGGTTGGGACATTTTAAGTATCGAAATAGTTTCCATTAGAAAATTTTCAAAGTACAAAGGCAAGTGTAAAATCTAAGTGATATAGAAGATCATGAATTACCTTGAAACAAATTGCAGGGGATGCTAAGAATAATTGGTTGAAATATTTATTCATTTGAAAATATTGATTGTCTTCTTTGGCGCTTTGGAAATAATAATATTCTCTGTGCCCGACGATATTTTAGATTTTTATTTTATCTCTCAGATTATCACATGCCAACTTTTGATTCAGAAATAGTCTTTTAAACAATGACAAAAAGCTCAAAATTTTGGGTGATGTTTGGCTGATGTCATCATGGTCCCATAGACACATGGAAGCTTCATACTAGTCCATGTTATCACTTACGTGGCTATGAGGTTAGTCTATGTGTAACTAAGTTTGACATGATGAACAAAGTCCGTAGTAGGCGCTCTCTATACAGGTGGAAGTCCTAGATTGACTCTGACGAGTGCCTCATTGGCATGCCATGCTACCTTCAATCTTCCCCAGTCTCATAGATGTATTGTTGAATCAGCTCTATGTGGCACTAAATGGGTAGACAAGTGAGTGTTGAGTGGGCAGATAAGTAGTTAAACAAAATCAGAATATCATTGTCACAACCGAAGAGCAGTGGTTTACCCCTCCTTGTCATTGTCAGGTGACAACATTCAACTCTCAACATATGGCTTTTAAAACCATTGTAGCAACCCCTATGTGTTGTATCTCTCATGCATTTTCACAATGCAACATTGATTTCCCACTGTAGATCTAGATCGCTTGCAGTTGTTGGATGATTGAGCCCCACACCTTCACTAGCTCTCAATCCCTAAGCCATGGTCCCATGACATAACATTTTTACAAAAAGAGATTATTTATTTTAAGATCACAATTATCCGTGCTTTGGCTCCCAATAAGTGCCTAGGCATATGAAACTTAGCCTAGGTCCCTTAGGGAAATATTTTTCTACTGATTTATCTAGGACGTTTGAAAATATGCTATCTCTTTTGGTCTAGGAGATGTGTAATACCACCTTCATCCTTTATTTGTCCCAATCTCATCCTTATAATTGTTGATACTAAAAGGGGGGTGAATCGGTATCAAGTACAATTTAAAAAAAAAAAAAACTTATACTTCAACCAGATTATATATTCAATTATATCCAATGAGAAATGAAAAATAGTAGAAGAGTTACACCAATACACCACAATACACCATCCACAATATGTGATAAATAACCAATAGTTATTGTTCAAGGGAAGTAATGACTTCCAAAGGTAGCTACAACTTCCAAATATAAAGGGAGGGATAAACCTCCAAAAGGAAGATACAATCCTCCAATATCAACAGAGTTTTGACCTCTCCATCCTTGCCCCTTCCTTCCACCCATGAATATATGAGAGGTAATAAAACTTCACATTAAATCATCACCATCAACCAACCATCACATAGAACCTGATAATGCTTCCGGAGACTTCTTCAACTTCTACAATTCTTCAATTCTTAGAATACTCTGATCTTGTAGATAATATTACTCAATGTATTCTCTGAAAATCCTTCAAGTTTACTCCTAGAATCCTCCCCAAAAATAATTTATAGAGAGAATGGTAGACCTTATTCAATTCTGGTTTATTCAAGAGAGAAAACTTGTACAGAATGCCCCGCACTCAATACTTAACATCTAATTCTGAAATTGGCACAAAAGAAACTAAAACCTGTACTCTTTCCAATGAATTTGGTCTCACTTCTTTTGGATTCTCTATGAATAAGTTATGATTTTTTTACCCAGAACACCTGTGTATGACTATCTTCAAGACTAGTAAAAAAACCTATCTTCCACAGAGTGTATCTCCAAAATTTTGGCGAATAAAGAGCTGTATTTTTTACTACAGGTACCTAGACATGTCTTCTCAATACCATACAAATTTCACCATATGAATTGTTCTATAAAAAATGTTATAGATAAAATGGTAAGATAACATGTAAATAACATACCTTAGAACACATCACTAAAAGACTTCATCCTCCCTTGAAATACGACCTTCTTTACTTCAGATTTCCTCTGAAATTAGACTTCTGTGTGTAAAATGAATGTATAATGATATGTATTTATACCCTTTATGTCACTTCCTTTTAACATTAGGGCCGACCTGACACTTTCTTATTTTGTAATTTTTTCTTTAATTATCTTAAGGGCCGACCTATACTTCCTTCTTCAATTCACTTTTTCATCTTCAAAAATTCATTTCTCCTCAACCATGAGGATCCGCGTGACATGCCACCTACCACCAGAAACAACATGATGTATACTATCCATCCATGGGTGTTATATCTGAATGTTAACTCTCCTTCATGTCCAAATACCTTCATCAATATTGTGGTCCAAAACCAATGACTAGTGTTGACATCAATGACAACAACCAATCCTCCAACAATCTCCCCCTTTGTCATTGATGGAAACACTCATGCTCCCCCTGTCATCATGATCCCAATTTATGTCCCCCTTTGACATCAATGGAAAAGGGTAGGGATGCTCCCCCTGATGTCAATGGAATAAGGTGACCTTATTCTTTGGGGATGCTCCCCCTAAACATGTGGCACTCAATAATACTTCATCCTTATTTTTGGTCTTTGCGAATTTTTCTTCCTTGGAATCCTTTTGTGTGTCTTCTGTCTTCTCTCTCTTCTTCATGTCTAGGAAGTATATGTTTTTCGATCTTCTTGTTGTAGTTGCAACCAATCTTCCTAAGTTATTTTCTCTAATTTTACATTTTCGGGAGTCAAACATAAGAGTGTATCCTTGATCACATATTTTGCTGACACTGAGGAGATTATTCTTAAGAACTTCAACCAATAGGACTTTTCCTGCTTTTACATTTTCACTTCCAAGCTTTACAGTTCCTTTTCCAAGTATTTTGGTAGATGAGTAATCTCCAAATCAAACATTTCCACCCTTTTTCTTCAAGATGGAAATTTTTCTTTGAACTTCGGTCATATGCGATGAGCACCCATTGGCTATGAGCCATTCATCTTATTCTTTGCATTCTTTAGCGACCAATGCTAGTAGACAGTTTTCATTTTGTGGAATTTCTTTCCTTTTCCATGTTGTAGTTGGTATAGGGAAATTTGGAATATGATTATCTTCCTTCATCTCTCTACAATCTCCTGCTTTGTGACCAAGATTATTGCACTTGTAACATACAATATTTTTATCCATCAATGGGTGAAATGGATTATAATTTATGTTGACAGGTCTTTGAACATTTCCATATCTACTAGCTACACCATTCATGTATCTTGTGTAGTTATTCCTTTCATTGACTCTACAATTGATTGCCTTGTGTCCAAAATTTCCACAAGTATAACAATGTCTAACAAAGAAATTCTAAAACCTGGGAGTAAGTGATCTTCTTTCTGGTGTGTTCCATCTGGGTTCACGATCTATTCTTTTGTAGTTTCCTTCATAATGATTTCTTTCATACCTGATGGGAAAGCATCTTCTTGATGCCTCATTCCTTCTAAATTCTAGTCTTCTATCTTGTTGTTGAACTTGTTCTAGAGTGTTGGTTTATCATTTTCATCTTCCTTCTCTTGTTTTGGTGTCTTCAAATTGTCATTGTATCCTAGTCCTGTCTTGTCGTTTGGAGATCTTTGATTGCTAAGGATCTCATTTAATTTTTCAGTTCTTTTTTTGAACTTCTTCAACTTTTCTATTGTCAATAGTAGCTCCCCTTTTGTGTGATCCAACTCTGCTTTCAATTTCTCATAATCTTCTATTTTTTCCTTCAAGCTATCAATGGTCTTTTCAAGCTTGTAATTCTCTTCTTCACAACTACTCAATTCACCTTTTAGTATTATGTTTGTGTTTCTAAGTTTGCTATTCTCAGTTTCAACATGCTTCAACTTTTCAAGATTCTCATCTTCTTGTTCACCCTTTGCATTTTCTTTGTATCCCCAAAAGGAATCAATGTTGGTTTCTTCATCTGAATCTTCTTCAGAAATGATTTCTTCTTCTTTAGAACTCTTGTGATCATCATCCTAGGTTTCTTTGGTTATGAAGAGGACTTCTCCTCCATCATTATCTTCTTCATCACTCTCATCTGATGAGATGTCGTCATCCTTGGAGTAGAATCTCTCTTTTATTGTTGATACTTCTCTTATTATAGTAGAATTTTTCAACAATACATCTTATTCTATCACAGTTAAATCATTTGAGAGGATACTTACCTTTGTATATTCCACTTCCCTTCTGGAACCTTATTACGAAATTTGATATTTCTTCATCAAGGTCGTTATCCTTGTATTTTGTCTTCTTTATGGCTTTAAAGGCTACTTCATTTTTTGGTTGGTCACTTTCTATACCTGTTCTCATTTCATATGCTATAAGAGACCCATGTAATTCATCCATTGTCATTTTGGTTAAGTCCCTAGTTTATTCAATGGCGGAGACCTTAGCATCATACTTCAGGAGAAGTGATCTAAACACTTTTTGTACAACCAAGGATTCATCGAGCTCTTCACCTAATCCTCTGATAGAATTAACAACTTCATCAACTCTAAGAAAATAGGTTGCAATATCTTCCTTTTCATCCATCTTCAAATTTTCAAATTCTGCTCTATGTCATTGAAGCTTGACCTGCTTAAATTTTGGATCACCTTCATAGATACTCTTGATTTTCCAATACCTCTTTAGCAGTGTTGCAGCCCATCACTTTGCTAGCAATGGTTGGTGCCAATGCTCCTAGAATAACATGTCTGAATTTTGAATTACAACTCATAAGCTTCTTCTCATTTGGATCGGTTGGAGCATTATTTGAGATTACATATCCATTTACAAATGAGTACCAAATGTCTACTCCCGAACTTGTTGGGTAAGTTTTCACTCTATCACTCCAGTATGCATAATTTATTCCATCAAATCTTTGAATCCCATTTGAAATTTGTTCATGGTCATCCATCTCTGCTCAAGATTTTCCTTCCAGTGGTTAAACTATTCTGAAGGCAACCTGCTTTGATTCCAATGGTTGATACTTAGAGGGGGGTGAATCGGTATCAAGTACAATTTAAAAAACAAATAAACTTATACTTCAACCAGATTATATATTCAATTATATCCAATGAGAAATGAACAATAGTAGAAGAGTTACACCAATACACCACAATACACCATGCACAATATGTGAGAAATAGCCAATATTTATTGTTCAAGGAAAGTAATGACTTCCAAAGGTAGTTACAAATTCCAAATATAAAGGGAGGGATAAACCGCCAAAAGGAAGATACAATCCTCCAATATCAAGATAGGGTCGACCTCTCCATCCTTTCCCCTTCCTTTCACCCAAGAAAATATGAGAGATAATAAAAATTTACATTAAATCATCACCATCAACCAACCATCACATAGAACCTGATAATGCTTCCTGATACTTCTTCAACTTTTGCAATTATTCAATTCTTGGAATACTATGATCCTGTATATAATATTACTCAATTTATTCTCTGAAACTCCTCCAATTTTAACTCCTTGAATCCTCCCCAAAAATAAGTTATAGAGAGAATGGTAGACTTATTCAATTCTTGTTTATTCAGGGGAGCAAACTTGTACATAATGCCCCGTGCTCAATAATTAACATCAGATTCTAAAATTATCACAGAAGAAACTAAATCTCATACTCTTTCCAATTAAATTGGTATCACTTCATTTGGTTTCTCTATGAAGAAGTTATGATTTCTTTACCAGGAACACATGTTTATGACTAGCTTCAGGACTATTCAAAAACCCTATCTTCCATGGAGTGTATCTCCAAAATTAAAGAGAATAAAGAGCTGAAATTTTTACCACATGTACCTAGACATGTCTTCTCAATACCATACCAATTTCACCATCTGAATCGTTCTATAAAAAAAATTATAGGGAAAATTGTAATATGACCTGTAAATAGCATACCTTAGAACACATCACCAAAAGACTTTATCCTCCCTTGAAATCCAGCCTTCTTTACATCCAATTTCCTCTGAAATTAGACTTGTGTGTGTAAAATGAATGTATAATGATATGTATTTATACCCTTTATGTCACTTCCTTTTAACATTAGGGCCGACCTGACACTTTCTTATTTTGTAATCCTTTTCTTTAATTATCTTCAGGGCTAACCTGTACTTCCTTATTCAATTCACTTTGTCATCTTCAAAAATTCATTTCTCCTAAACCATGGGGATCCACATGACGTGCCACCTACCACCGAAAACAACATGATGTAGACTATCCATCCATGGGTGTTGTGTCTACATGTGCACTGTCCTTCATGTCCAAATACCTTCATCAATCTTGTGGTCCAAAACCAATGACTAGGGTTGACATCAATGGCAACAACCAATATTCCAACAATAATATCGATAAACCTGCATATTTGTCACAGGATTAAATCTAGTACTAACACATTCTAAGATACATCTTGTTTTTAGTGTCTTGTGCTTAAAGAAAATGATTGGAACTAAGTGCCAAAATCAAATCAGTATCCCTAAGTTAGATGAAGAAGGTTCCATTTGATTGCAAACACAAGCAGTCGTGGACCAGAGAGAGAATCACCTATGTTAGTGCACCATCAAGGAAGTGTTAGTTTAGTGGAAATATATAATTCCAGAAGGTGCCACCTAGGATCTGGCTACCATTCTACAACAATTTCCTCATCACCATCCTGGAGGACAATGTTGTTCTTCAAGGGGGAGAGAATGTTAGGGACCTAACCTCCCTAACCCCTCATGTAGGTAGCATAATATATTTTCTATGTAATAAGGGCTGACAATAGTTTATAATTCCTATTGAATAATGTGAACAATTCTAATGTAAGAAGAATTAATAGAAGATTCCTCTTCTAGAAATATCTTCCTCTAGAATGATCTTTATAAGATAGAATTGTTATAAATATGAGTAGAAGGCATGATAAATACTTGTCTTGAGAATTATTGTAATAGAGATATGCTCTGCTAGAGGTTTCCCCCTCAAAGTGGCAAGTGAATGTTGCTTTCAATCAATAAATGTATTATTTTTGGTATTGTTATTCTCATTATTTTGTTGTTTCATTGGTATTTTCTGCTTTATTTCTCTTTTTTATCATTATAATATATTTGGTACCTTACATATAATGAAACTATGTTCAGATGGGGAGAGATATATCAAATGTTCAACAACTAAACATATCCTCAATCACCTAAGAAAGATCATGATCTCGAGGTGTTCAAAGCTATCAAGAGATCTAAGTTGCACGAGTATTCCACTACATATAAGCTATCTCATGGATAGTGAATCATGCACATTTGGAGAGCGGACACATAATTAGCAAAGAAGCCCAACCAATGGGATCTTTCCTTCCTTCAAATATTTCATCTTTCTACCATATGGAAGAGGGGGGAAATGTCCTAAATGATGATTTGATACAAAACTTCCCACACAATCCTATAGACCTCTTAAAGGAATGGTACAAACTTGGTAAACACTTTAAAACTATAACTTTGAACGAGTACCTCACCAATGCCCTTAGGTTTCCATACCAATATGATGTGGCCATGGTGTGAAATCTCTATGGGGAACCAAATGGTCACAAGTTCAAAATAACTTGGGTTCCCCTAATTCATTATGTCACCTTCGCAGGCTCCTCATTCAACTAGGAATACATTATTTCCTCAACGATGATAGAAGCAATTGTTGTCTTCCAACACATGGATTTAGGAAATTTCCCCAGTTTCCACATGTCTTATTATATTCTGGACATAACATGTGTAACTTAGTCATATCCATGGATGGGTTGGGAATGGAATCCAAGTGATCCTCCCATCCATATCCACTACAAATTACTATGGGAGCACAAGTACATATTTGAATACCAAAAAAGCTATAAGGAATTCATAATTCCCTTGTATGAGATCCTATTCTATAAAGTGATGCCATCCATGACCGGAAAATTTCTTACCATTGTAGGGAGAGTAGGTTATTGGTACTTGTTTGAATATGGTACATATATTAGAGTTTATGGAACTATGAAAGCTACTCACATGCTTCATAAGTTCACCCCTGACATGCTAGTGTTACAAGAAATCACCTACCAAACACTGATACATGGAGTAACTTCCTATTTATACAAGGATATGAAGGAAATATGGCCGCCTCTGCTGCTCTAGGTGGGATCATATGCATTCAAGGAGATCAAGGAAGCCCGAGTAGAGGTGTACACCTTGGCTTCTTATCATTTTGGAGAGGAAATATTATGCAGGAATGACCCTTCAAGAGTCATCATTTTGCATTGTTATAACTGCAAATAAAGGTATACGTATGAGTCTTAAACCTGGGAAGAGGTATAAATACATTGCAAGGAAAGGACTTATGATGAATTATTATTCAGAAGAGGAAGCAACTTCCAACACATAGGCAGAGTAGAAGATGAAAAGAAATCTAAATAAACATGGGAGAAAAGGAAAGGGGAATAAATCCGGTTGAAATTCAAATAGGAGAAAAATAAAAAGGAAGAAGAGGAAAACATGGAAGAAACTAAAAAATAAAAGAAGAAAGAGAAACAAAAGAAAAATAAGAGGGAGGAAGAGGAAAGAAAGAGGAAAGAAATAACAATAGTAGAGGAATAGAGGAAAAAAAAAAGAAAAGAAGTTGAGTGTAAAATGAAAGAACATGTATCATAGGTTGAATCATAAGAGAAAGCAACAGTCAGAGAATTAGAAAAAACCAAATCAGAGAAAGAGGAAGCAATAGAAGAGAAATCACAACAAAACAAATAGTAAGAAGAAAGCGTCCCTAATATGGATCCAATGGATATGGATATTTCAAGGTCATCAACAAACATATCTCTCATCGGAGGACATTTTCCATTGGGTGAGTTGGGATTAGGAGACTATACACCTTCAAAATCTAGAAAGGTGGCCAATCTAAATTATTTATGGTTTGACAAGGACTCAAATAAAGTTATTTTGCAGAAAACCAAGAAATTACTAGTGTCTGAGGAAAATCCTTTATTAGTGAAAACCATAGTAGAAGTAATAAAAAATTTCAATGGTGATCCTTTCTTGATCAATTCATCCAATTTATCCTTCACACAAGAATCAAAGAAAAATATGAAAAACATAGCACATGAGATTGAAGAGGAGGACAAAATGATAAGGTCACTAGAAGAGGAAATACAACATTAGAAAAGTGACCATGAAAACTTCAAGGAGTTTAATGCATGTGAAAAAGGAGTCGGAATAGAACTCCACAATCTAGAAAAAGACATGTACACAAGTCTACAGGATTTCCAACAGAAAGCCACCCAAATCATGGCTCAACTCAACAAATCTGAGACCAAGATTAATGCATATTTTTATGCAATTAGTAAATGTTTAAATGAGATGAAGTGGTGGATAATAGGAAATTTGGACTCCCTTCTTGAGTTGACACAAATGATAGAATGGGAGAATGATATCAACTACATTGCATTGGACAATTTCCCACACTAGTACATATGACCAAATTTGTGATGGTTTTTCATTGATATTGCCACACTTATCCGTCACAATTTCCACGAAAGCCGAGATTTTTTTTCGTCGGAATAATTTCATCACTATATCCACGATCCAGGTGTGCGTGGAAACATCGATGAAATTGTCTCTCCACGTGTCACCACCTTCAATATCGGTTAACCCTATGCATCGCCTCAATTACGATGAAATATCATCGCAATAACAACAAAGATATGTGGCAATTATGACGAAACTTCGTCACAATTGAGATGAAAAGTTATGCCAAGCCAATAACTTACGACACAGCTGCTGAATGTGCGACGAAAGATCATCGCAACTTGCGATGAAAATACGTGGTAATATCAATGAGTGCCTTATCTCAAAACGGAATTTACAATGCACATGTTGTATATGGGACGCATATTCGTGGCAAATTGCGACGAAGTTTCGTCGCTATAGCGACGGTGGTGGTAAAATAGTAAAATTTTTCATACGAACGTGTGTCGATATTGCGACGATGACTTTAGGTTTAAAAAAAAAAAATTGCATGAAATATGGTATACTATATTGTATGCCATATTACAATGTAATATGGTAATGCCATATTACACTGTAATATGGCATTACTATTACATTGTAATATTGTAATATATTGTAATATATATATCCCCTACAAATAATCAAGACACTAATCAACCAAATATTGTACGCATATGTTATCATGAAGTTGGATTAGAAGTAAGGATACCAATATGACAATATACACAAAGAATAATTTGGAATATTACTTTAAAAAAAAAACATGGATTGCATGAGTGAGTCAATCCACGTGTTTTAAGACACATGGATACCAAATTTTACTTGGTTCTATGAGTGGATAACTCTAAGGCTCAAATATTCACCTTCTCTCTTGCTTGGCCTCGTTGAATGCATTATCTTGACTCCATTTGTCCTAGGAAAGTAGTCGGCACTAGTCTATATGTTTGTGATGCTTTATACTCTCAACAATTCTTAAAACCCTCACTTAAATTATCTTTATGACATCATTTCCATGCTAATTGTACCTCAACGCTTTTCGTATTCATTGGATAACTTATTGGAGTTATAAAATAAATTTTCTACAACCATTAGGGATGTTAATATAGATTGGTTTACTACTACAATTTTACAAGAGAAATTGGTTTTACTTGATATATAGTGTATAAAGGTGAATGGCATGCAATTTAACTTGGTAGCTGATCATTATACACATTGGAAATTTTATTGTCTCACACAAGTTTCCCAATTACCTTGCATAAACAATATCACACTTCACCTTTTCCTAAGACCTATCCCATCACATCTAAGTGACCAAGATAGGGGGTTGTAGGCTTGGCTAATCTTGCTATTTGATCACTAAAATGAGGGAAGTATTTTCTTTACCTTCAATTGATACACAATATTGACATCTTGTGGAGAGTTTTGCATAAGTACAAATCTTGTGATAACAAGTTATATTAAACATATTAATGTTGTATTAGTCCTATTACAAATTGTTTAGGATGTGGGCCTATATTTCTCTTTTATTTTCATGCTTAATGAAAGGGAACCAACAACATTTAATTGAGACATCATCATACCTTATTATGATATTTCATCAGTGTTATTTCATTGAGTATGTTATTAAGACAAGTTAAGGAGGCTTGGGAAACCCATGGTTAGATTTATGAAGCCATGTGTAACTTGACCAAAGGATTTTCACANNTCTCTTTTAAGGAAAAATTTCATTTCCATGAAGTGGTTTCTCACAATCCATGGGTGTGTTGGAATACCTTGTTCTCCTTTCCAAATGACAAAAAGTTCTTTGTAGATGAAGGTGCCCAACTATATTGGTCAATATGGGGTAGTGCTTTAAAGCTTGACCATAATTTTGGGGATTTCTTAAAATGTATCATTACATCAATTGGTAATTTCATATGACATGAGCTTATGAGGTTCTTAAACCTATGGCCCTAGAAAAGGGGTTTCCTTAAGAGTCAAAATGTTTAAAGACCTTAATCAATTTATGTACATCTAGGTGGCGATGAATAGGGGGGGGATTCACCAACCGGTCTAGTAATTTAAGCTCTTGAACATATGTTTTAATGCCAAATCATTGACCATAGACTTAAGGATTGCCCTCGACCAACATGGAAATTTTTGAAACCCAAGTTGAAAACAATGTTCAAATGCAAGGCTTTGTGGCCTTTCCCTTCACAAATAGTGAAGGTTGTAAAGAATGGAAAAGATCCTCAAATCCAAAAAGATTAACTAACCATGGCACCTATCCCTGTCCCAACTTCTAAGAAGATTGTTAGCTCGATTGTGGGAAAATTTCTCTTTGGGGCTTCCCAACC
>ML805075.1:0-19849 GCA_009831015.1 Picea engelmannii | reverse complement strand
TTTTTATATTTTGGCTACTCCTTTCGATTATGATATGTTTATTTACAGTGACCTACAACTTTATAGTAAGGTCAACATCTTTATAATAAGGTGATCATATGTGTAGAGGATCAACATCATGACAACATAGATAGCATCTTTATAATAAGGTCATATGTGTACACATGTTTTCTTTATATAATAACGACATATACACCTAACATAAGTTTAGGGTTAGTGTTTATGTATCTTATTAGTCCCTGCTAAAGCAAGGAATATAGCAATCAATTACTATCATTTCACTGATTAGGGTTGAGTTTCAAGAGTAATTCTATATCTTTATCAATGAAAAGAGAGAGAGATTATAGCTACAATTGAAGGGAAAAGGGTATGTGGATTCCATAAACCTAGAATATTATGGAATCCACATACCCTTTTCCATAGAATATACTAACTATATCCAAAAACCAAAGACATGAAATATGGTATAACTACACATATTATATAAATATATTATCAAGGAAAAAATAAGCTAAATGCAATTTGGACATTTGAAAAAAAAAATACAAGTTAAATGAGTACATCAATAAAAAATAACATACTAACCTTGCAAGTTCAAAATCCGAGCTATGTAGATTGAGAATTGGATTTGTTCAACCAGTGGGTGACGGAAAAAATAAACATCTCAAACAAAAGCCAAGAATAGTGTCGCAACTATAGCAATTGTGTCACAAAGTCTCTTAAAGTCACGTATATATAGATAAAATAGTCAACTAGCCATTAACACCGACCAATGAGATAGGAAAAATTTTCGTCGTTATTGCCACGAAAGTTTGTCACTATAGAGACGAAAATCCCGACTAGGTTAAATTAAGATTTTTGTCGATATTGGGACAAACTTTCGTGGCAATAGCGACGAAAATACCACCCTGTTTAAAAAAAATATGAAACTAGTGGAAGCGTGGAAAAGTTTCGTGGAATAATCCGCCCATATGTAGTGGTGCCAGATGTTAGGGAGAATTTTGAAAGGGAATTAAATAATTTTCTCACTATATGTACCAAACTCCACAAAAAATGTTTCATTTTGAATTTCAAAGGCCATATAGCTTTGATTGGAGAACTGGGCTGGCCAAATTCAGATGACCAAGTGTTCTCAAAACTAGAAAAAGACGTGAGATAAAGGCATGTAAAGTCTAGGGATGCAACCAAAGTGAGATAAAGACAGGTGAAGTCTAGGGATGTAACCAAAGTGATGGTCAATTTAATGAATGACCATATTGTAAAATGAGAAATATCCCACAACATGATCTAGGCCTTCATGGTAAATATAACTAGGGATAAAGACCCTTTCGTAGAACTCAACAACCCACGAGTTCTCCATGGAATCCTTTCTTTACCATAGAATCATCTACATCTTAGGACACCATGTAGTATGGTTGGATTACATAAGAGACAAAAGTAAATAAAATAACATATGAGGAAATTATCAATTATTCCCCCCCTTTGATTACCAAATCTTCCTTGTATTTATTGTAAATAATGTAAAAATATGAAAAAGGGGAAGATGAAGAGATTGGTAACTTCTTCTTGAAGAATTTAAGAGGTCACAAGGGGAAGTTAAGTAGTAAAGTTATAAAAGAAAATAGAGACCCATTTTGAGGGGGCTCTTCAACTTTGTAATTTGGAGAGAACTATTTGTTTTAGTATAATATTGAGAAGGCCCACGAGGCCATTTTAATGAAGTGAAATACCTAAATGCTAGTTTCTTTACTTTGAACTTATTCAAGTGAATGATTTAATTCCCTGAAGCACTATAAGGGTTTCTTTTCATAGATCTAGAATTTTCTTTTTTTGGATTGAAATTTCTTGCAACAACCATCTTTCTCCTTTATGAATAATTCTGAGATGATGAGAAGGTTTATATGTATAAATCCATAGTTAATACTTATTTGTTTATGATGTTATATATACATGTTATTTATCTTTTCTTCTTTCTTACAACTATTCAATGAAAGTTTAATTCAAGGATTACTAATATTTGGGTCTATTCATTAGTTACCCTTAGTTTCTCTTAAGCTACGATATGACACAATATGATTTTCTTTCATTGTTATTTTAGTTTTCATCTGCATCTCCTTGTATTAAACCATTCATTCACCCTCAACCCAGTAATGGAACCTGGGCTAGAATCTAGATGGGCCTCTTAGTATAAATGATTTGAAGTCTAATTGGGACCTCATATTGAGGAGTAAACCTATATGTTGAAGGGAATTTCACTTGCATCAACAAAATCCTAACTCACCATCTCTCTTTCCTCCTCAACGTAAACAATCAAAATAAGGGAACAACCTTCTCTGCAATGTAGTCCCTTGGGATATCCCACTTTTTTCCTAGGCTCTAGCATGGGATAGAAAAAAAATCTCAATGTTGGAAACTCGAAGGATTCTTAGTTGTGACTAGTTCCTCTCAACTATAAATATGTCCATGCATACAACATAATTTTTTCATAACATCATAGTCGGTATAACCAATAGTCTCTTACAACCTTTGTAGCATTAGAACCCCCTCCAATATTCTCATATAAATCAATATCAAGAATGATCAAGGAACCTCGTTGCATGCCCTAAACGTTGGAATATATTTGCATTCTAATAATGCACCACATGGTTTCTCCAAGAATCCTACATAACTACTTCCCCTAATATCTTGAAGGTGTGTATGACATAAGACGACATAAGAAAAGACTAGAAATAAAATATGATAATTTGGATTAGCACCTCTTATCCCCCCTCTCTTGTGGAATCATAGCCCCCATGTCTCTATCATTCTTCTCTCGAGTTGATGATGTATTATTATTATTAAAATTCAATGTACAATATTTAAACATCACATCTCTTAGCCCTTTTACATTCATAATATATAAAAACATACATTGATAATATAGGGATGAAAACTAGGGTGTTACAAAATATAATTTCTTTAGAGTCTTGCATTTTTAACATTCTAACTAGTCAAAATGAATGAAAGAGATCAACAACATTTTCAAATAACCTTCATATGTGTAAGAAACAATTTTTTTTCATGTAAATGACATGTCTATAATAAATTTGATGAGGATTCATAACCATGAACATAACTACAAGTGCAATCCTAAATCATGTTTCATAATCCTAAATGAAAACTTCTTAAACAACCAAACTCAAATTTTCCTAAGTGGTTATATTTATATGGTTTACAACTAGTAATAAAATAATACACCTTCAAATAAGGCTAGTATTGAATGGAGACATGGACCTATGCATCATATTTTTATGACTTCAAGAAAATATTCACAAGAATAGAACAAGAGAGTAATAAACCCCACAAGCCACCCGACTTAAATTTTGTTAAAACATCCTACATATTCTCTTTCAGAAAAAAATCAAAAGAATAGAACGAGAAAGGAATAAACCCCACAAGACACCTAACTCAAATTTTGTTAGATTCAAATTGGAAGAGACCTATATGAGGGACTCTGATGCAGGAGCATCACCAACCTCAAGCGAGCCAGTGCAGAGGCACCAGACAACTGGACAAGCCAGCCAAAATTTTTGAATATTTTCCCTTGAAGTTGATGCGCCAAACATAAATGTGGCAATTAAATGAAAGGCACACTTGTATAATGTAACGAACCTTGAGCGATTCTCTCTCGTCCTTAAGTAGATGGAGGCATTTATGTTATTAAATGTAAGTAGATAGGAATTTATGTGTAGATTAGACATTTTTAGAAGGAAGGAGGGAAACTGGATATAGACACCCTCATTGTATCATTGTAACATTAGAAGATGACTAATCTCAAGCAGCATATAGATGAGAAGAGAGTAAGCACACGTAGAGAGAGAGCCGTGTAAGAACACCCATGTACAGATCTTGAATTAATAAAAGGAAATTGATTCAAATTCATGGTGTTGTGTTATTCTCTGTGTATGTATGTTGATTATATGCTCATGGATGTTTACTTCCTCTTATACATTTGCTTTATGTGCTATGTGTATGATTTCATGTTTGAATTTGAAGTCTGAAAGGGAGTAAGAATGAGCTTCAATTGTTTCTCTATTTGGGCAAGGAGTTTCCTGCAAGGAGTGCAGTTGAAGTTGTCCGCAAGGAGTGCGTTGACAGAGGGCTTAGATAGTTTAACTCTTGTTCTCATTCACCCAGAAGTGAAATTGGGAGGAGTCGTGCAAGGAGTGCGTGGGCCAAGAAAATTTCAGGGTTGTGGACTGGAACGAAGCCTTTGAGAGACTGCTATTACAGGAGTGCGCAGAGTCGAAGGACTACAACACTTGGAAGTGTTTGAAGGTTGCCGCAAGGAGTGCGTGCAAAGGTTTTTCTTTTCTAAGGACTTGAGAGTCTTGGGAAATCTCAGGAGGGATAAGGATTTCAAATCCGTTGAAGGACAGCGCAAGGGAAATTGCGACTGGAAGTATTTAGGAAAGCGTCGTAAGTTTGAGCCACAGGAGGACGAGTTCCAAGTAGGAACACTGGGTCATTCACATAAATCGCCAAGGAAGAATGAACGATCGGTATTCTCCAAGGAGGATTCATGAATTTCCGTGAGCCGTCAGATCTCACAGAGAAGCGAGAGAGTTACCGTGAGTATTCCTAAAGGTTCGAAGCTCACGAGGGGTAGGGACGTTGATCCAAGGCAGCAAAGGCCGTTGGATTCACACGTTGCGTCGTGTATCAGGATTTCATGGGTGGAAGTCCCCTGAACGTGGCAACAGGAATCGTGAAATCGTGAAATGCGATATCCCGACGATTAAGGGAACATTGTGGGGCCACAGGAGTCAATGTGCGGACAGGTGGCACGCCATTTCGGAGTTTCGCAAGGTGAAGTTCCGAACTCACCGCATCAGGAATTGCGATATTTCGAAGTCCGAAATGCCGATGAGGTGAAGCGTTGAAAAGTCAAACTCGCGCGTGTGTCGGAGTTTCAGCTAATCAGGATTCGGGAGTCGGGGAAGCAAGTTACTCGATATCACGAGTGTCGAAATCGCGATAGGGAAATTCCCAATAGGAAAAGGAAAAGGTCAGCGTTGACCATATCGGGGTTCGGGGATTTGAGAGTCCAACGCTCGACCACTGACCTTGCAAAGTTGTGAAGTTCGATTCCCCGAGTGTGAAGAGGAGATCCCGTGAGAGTTGTTGTGGGTGCAGATTTCCCGATAGGGAAATAGAAGAACCCTTGGGAGTTCTTCGGGCCGGGGAAAAAGGAAAGATCCTGCGTCGACGTGGCCTTCCAACCTGCGGGTTGTGAGGGAAGGCGTTGGCATCATCTGGTATCATAGCACAAAAAGATTCTTTGCTTTCTGTAGCAGAGAAGAAAAGGAGATTCATCATGCCGCCAAGGAGAAGGGACAGGCAATCACCCGATCTAGAGGAGAGGGAAATCCCAAGAAGAAGGGGCAGGCAGATTCAAGATCCAGCTATGGAGAGAGAGATGTGTGATCTACGAGCTAGACTCAAAGACATGGAAACAACACAAAGATGCACAGCTAGTGCTGGGGATCTTAGTGATTCCGAAGATGAAGTTGAAGCTGAAAATGAAGAATAAGTTGTAGCCGAGGATGAAGCAAATGAGCGTTTAATCAAAGCTATTGCAAGGATGGGTGCAAGAGCGAAGATGGACATTCCAGTTTACGACGGAAACTTGGATGCAGAGGAGCTTCTAGACTAGATTAGAGCTCTAGACACATACTTTGAATATGAAGATGTCGAAGAGGACAAGAAGGTCAAGCATACTGTCATGAGATTGAAAGGACATGCAGCATTGTGGTGGGATGAACTACAAGCTGACAGATGCTGCAAGGGAAAGAAAAAGATCAAAAGCTGGGACAGGATGATTGCGAAGATGAAGGTAAAATTCATCCCTAGGGACTATCAGATCACTTTGTTTAGGAGGATGCAGAACCTGAGACAGAAGCTGATGTCGGTGAAAGAATACACCGAAGAGTTCTACAAACTAAACATCAGGGCAGGTCATCATGAGAGCGATGATGAGAAAGTTGCCAGATACATGAATGGCCTGAGATATGATATCCAGGATGAGATGAGCATGTTAACCTTCCAAACGGTGGAAGATGCTTATCAATTGGCTCTGAAAGCTGAAGAGAAGCTGAGCCGAAAGCAGAGTCAAAGAGGCCGAGGCAGAAGTCAGCCCAGAGGCAAATCAGTTACACAGGACATGAACCAGAAGCCCAAGGAACACTGGAACAAACCTCAGACTCAAACTGAGAGAGGTGGAACCTCACAGTGAGGACAATATGTTGAACAGAGAGGACATCATACTGGACAGAGAAGAGATTATGCTGATAACAACACTTTTCCTCGTACTAGAGGTAGAGGAGGTGGAAGAGGTGGAGTGATAAAATGCTTCACATGTGGAAAAAATGGGCACAAGTCCTATGAGTGTCAAGATAAAAAGAAATATGGAGGAGAAGCTCACATCACCGAAGCATAGAGGTGGGATGTTGAGGCAGAATATGTTGAAGGCGGAACATCGTTGATGATGCGAAAATCTCTTTTGACACCTGAGAAGGAGGTGGAGAGTTTAGCCCAAAGGAGCAGGCTATTCCAGACTGCTTGCAAGACCAAGGACAGGGTATGCAAGGTCATTGTAGACAGTGGAAGCACCAATAACCTCGTTTCAACCGAGATGGTAGAAACACTGGAGCTGGAGACGACTGATCATCCAACCCCATACAGAATTTCTTGGTTGCAAAAGGGACATCAGGTAACTGTCACTAAACAATGTTTAGTTGAATTCAAGATAGGAGGATATAATGATAAAATCTTGTGTGATGTTATTCCTATGGATGTTTGTCATCTATTGCTGGGTAGACCATGAAAATATGACAGGAATGTGATTCATGATGGGAGAATGAACACATACACCCTAGAGAAGAATGGGAGAACTCACATGTTGCTTCCGATCAAGGATAAGGAAGTGAAACCTGAAGTAAGAAACACTGTACTTCTCATGAGTGGGAAGAAACTTCTTACTGAGGTAAAGAAGAAATAAGAACCGCAATTCATTGTGGTCAGAAAACCGAAGATTGTTTTGACCAGCACGAGAATTGATGATTTACCAGAAGAGATTCAGGAACTGCTGGAAGAGTTCGCTGATATAGTAGTGGATGAACTACCGTGTTCGTTGCCATCGACCAGGAGTGTGAGTCATCGTATTGATCTCATACCAGGAGCCAATTTATCGAACAAAAAAGTGTACATATTGACGCCGCAAGAGAATGAGGAGGTCAGAAGACAAGTCCAGGATTTGATGGACAAAGGATTGGTTAGAGAGAGCTTGAGTCCATGTGTTGTTCCAACAGTACTCAGTCTGAAGAAAGACGGAGGCTGGAGGATGTTTATTGACTCGAGGGCGATCAATAAGATAACCATCAGGTACAGATTTCCATTGCCGAGGATGGATGATCTGATGGATTTCTTGAGTGGAGAAAAGTACTTTTCAAAGATTGATTTGAAGAGCGGATATCACCAGATTCGCATGAGAGAAGGTGATGAATGGAAGACAACATTCAAAACAAATGAAGGGTTGTATGAATGGCTTGTTATGCCGTTTGGCTTAACAAATGCACCGAGTACCTTCATGAGGTTGATGAACGAAGTCCTGAGGGAGTTCATCGGAAAATTTGTCATTGTGTATTTGGATGACATACTGATTTTCAATAGGACAGAGGCTGAACACTTGAAGCATTTGGCTACAGTGATGAAGAAGCTACAATAGGAGAAGTTGTTGATAAACATGAAGAAATCTTCATTCATGCAAACATAGATCATTTATTTGGGATTTTTCATTTCTGCAGATAAGTTGAGAATGGATCCAGATAAGGTGGAAGTGATTAAGAATTGGCCATCACCGAAAAGCATATTTGAGGTGAGAAGTTTTCACGGATTGGCTAGTTTCTACCGAAATTTCATTAAGAATTTCAGTGGAATTAGTGCAGTGATGATGGACACAGTGAAGAAAAGACACAAATCTTTTCACTGGACAACAGAGGCTGAAAAGAGTTTCAATTTGTTGAAAAGGAAGATCACGGAACAACCAGTTTTGGTGTTGCCGGATTTCCGAAAGACATTTCAGGTGAAATGTGATGCAAGCGGATTTGCAATAGGGGCAGTCTTGAGTCAAGATGACAGGTCGATTGCATACTTCAGCAAGAAGCTGAATGAGGCGAAAGTGAAATACTCCACATATGATAAGGAGTTCTATGCTATTGTTCAAGCATTGAAGAAGTGGAGGCATTACTTGGTCTCGAAAGAATTTGTCTTATACAGTGATAACCATGCATTACAGTTTGTGACTCAACAAGAGAAGTTGAATCAGAGACATGTAAAATGGGTAGAGTATATGCAGAATTTCACATTTGTGATTAAACATATTTCTGGTACTGCTAACAAAGTTGTTGATGCTTTGAGCAGGAAGTGTTTGTTGTTGTAGGAGTTCCAAGTCAAAACATTGGGTTTTGATGATCTCAGGGACATGTACGCAGATGATCCAGATTTTAAGGAAGCGTATGAAGTAGCTGAGAATTCAGTTCTGAGAGATAGGAGTCAGTGGACAGAATACATGATCCAGGAAGGATTGTTGTTTAAGGGCAATCAGTTGTGTATTCCGAATTGCTCCATGAGGGAGAATCTGTTGAAGGAGAAACACAGTGGAGGATTGGTCGGACACTTCGGTCATGACAAGACATTTGCAAAGCTGAGTGAGTCATATTTTTGGCCAAGAATGCAAGCAGAGGTCAAGAGATTTGTGGACAGATGCAGGATTTGCCAGCATTCGAAAGGAAAGAGGCAGAATGCAGGTTTTTATCAACCCTTGCCTATACCTGAAAAGTCGTGGGCTGAAATCAGCATGGATTTCATATTACAATTACCAAGGATGCAAAGAGGATTTGATTCAATCTTTGTGGTGGTGGATAGATTTTCCAAGATGGCACACTTTATCCCATGTCATAAAACCAATGACGCGACTCACATCGCGAACGTGTTTTTCAAAGAAGTCATTCGACTTCACGGCTTACCAAAGAGCATAGTTTTGGACAGGGATACGAAGTTTGTAGGACACTTCTGGAGGACATTATGGAAGAATATGGGAACTAAATTGGCATTTAATTATGCTTATCATCCTCAGACGGATGGACAGACGGAAGTGGTAAATAGAAGTCTGGGAGACTTGTTGTGAAGCTTGGTGACAAAGCACCACAGCCAGTGGGACAATATATTACCACATGCAAAGTTTTCATATAACGACTCAGTGAATAGAAGCATAGGGCGGAGTCCATTTCAGATTGTATATGGCATGCAGACGAGAGGAGTTTCTGATTTGAGAGATTCAGAACAGACTGCGACTAGAAGTGCTAGTGCAGAAGAATTCACAGAGGCGATGAAGGAACTTCACAGCTAGGTGAAGGACCGATTGTAGAGATCAAGTCAGGAGTATAAGCGGAGAGGAGATCATCACAGGAGACAACTTCAGTTCGAAGTTGGTGACTTGGTTCTCGCACATTTGAGGAAGGAAAGGTTCCCGAGGGGAACATACAAAAAATTAAAGATGAAGAAAATTGGACCATGCAAGGTCTTGAGAAAATTCGGAGCAAATGCTTACAAAATTGAATTACCGAATGGGATCGGAATATCTCTGATATTCAATATCTCGGATTTGTACCCATATAAACCTGAGGAAGCAGGAGCAGAAGATAAGCATCCAGAGGTGCAGTGGCGAAAGTATATGCCAGTTGCATAAAAGCCACAGATGGAGCGAATACTGGACAAGAGAGTCAGCAAGAAGACCAGAAGGAAAGAATACTTTGAATATTTGGTCAAGTGGAAGGGCCATCCAGTTGAAGATGTCAGCTGGGAGAATGAAGAAGTGATCCAGAGGCATGTATAGACCGTGCAGGAGCTCATGGACAGGAGCCCATGAAATTTTTCAAGCAAGGGAGTATGATGCAGGAGCATCGCCAACCTCAAGCGAGCCAACGCGGAGGCACCGGACAGCTGGACAAGCCAGCCAAAATTTTTGAATATTTTCCCTTGAAGTTGATGCGCCAAACATAAATGTGGAAATTAAATGAAAGGCTCACTTGTATAATGTAATGGACCTTGAGTGATTCGCTCTCGTCCTTAAGTAGATGGAGACATTTATGTTATTAAATGTAAGTAGATAGGAATTTATGTGTAGATTAGACATTTTTAGAAGGAAGGAGGGAAACGGGATATAGACAACCTCACTGTATCATTGTAACATTAGAAGATGACTATTCTGAAGTAGCATACAAAAGAGAAGAGAGTAAGCACATGCAGAGAGAGAGATTTGTAAGAACACCCATGTACAGATCTTGAATTAATAGAAGGAAATTGATTCAAATTCATGGTGTTGTGTTATTCTCTGTGTATGTATGTTGATTATATGCTCATGGATGTTTACTTCCTGTTATACATTTTCTTTATGTGCTGTGTGTATGATTTCATGTTTGAATTTGAAGTCTGAAAGGGAGTAAGAATGAGTTTCAATTGTTTCTCTATCTGAGCAAGGAGTTTCCTGCAAGGAGTGCAGTTGAAGTTGTCTGGAAGGAGTGCATTGGCAGAGGGCTTACATAGTTTAACTCTTGTTCTCATTCACCCAGAAGTGTGATTGGGATATAGGATTCGTGCAAGGAGTGCGAAGGCCAATAAAGTTTCAGGGTTGTGGACTGGAACGAAGCCTTTGAGAGACTTCTGTTGCAGGAGTGCGCAGAGTCAAAGGACTACAACACTTGGAAGTGTTTGAAGGTTTCTGCAAGGAGTGAGTGCAAAGGTTTTTCTTTTCCGAGGACTTGAGAGTCTTGGGAAAGCTCAGGAGGGATAAGGCCTTCAAATTCATTGAAGGACAACGCAAGGGAAATTGCAACTGGAAGTATTCAAGAAAGCGTCGTAAGTTTGAGCCGCAGGAGGACGAGTTCCATGGAGGAACACTGGGTCATTCGCAGAAATCGCCAAGGAAGAACGGATGATCGGTATAATCCAAGGAGGATTCATGAATTTCCGTGAGCCGTCATATCTCACAGAGAAGCGAGGGAGTTACCGCGAGTATTTCTAAAGTTTCGAAGCTCAGGAGGGGTAGGGTCGTTGATCCAAGGTAGCGAAGGTTGTTGGATTCACACGTGGCATCGTGTATCGAGGTTTCATGGGTGGAAGTCCCGTGAACGTGGCAACAGGAATCACGAAATCGCGAAACGCAATATCCCGACGGTTAAAGGAACAGTGTGGGGCCACAGGAGTCAATGTGCGGACAGGTGGCATGCCATTTCGGAGTTTCGCAGGGTGAAGTTTCGAACTCACCGCAACAGGAATCGCGATATTCCGAAGTCTGAAATGCCGATGAGGTGAAGCATTGAAAAGTCAAACTCGCACGTGTGTCGGAGTTTCGGCTAATCGGAATTTGGAAGTCAGGGAAGCAAGTTACTCGACATCGCGAGTGTCGAAATTGCAATAGGGAAATACCCAATAGGAAAAGGAAAAGGTCAACGTTTACCATATCGGGGTTCGAGGATTCAAGAGTCCAACGCTCGACCACTGACCTCGCAAAGTTGCGAAGTCCGATTCCCCGAGTGTGAAGAGGGAATCCCGTGAGAGTTGTTGTGGGTGCAGATTTCCCGATAGGGAAATAGAAGAACCGTTTGGAGTTCTTTGGGCCGGGGAAAAAGGAAAGATCCTGCGTCGACGTGCCCTTCCGACCTGCGGGTTGTGAGGGAAGGCGTTGGCATCAGACTCTACCTTGAAAATGGGTTGAACTCAAACTCTTCAAAGTAACACTACTTTAATTTATAGACCTTATCCATTTATTTTCTACCTTGAAAATGGGTTGAACTCAAAGTCTTCAAAGTAACACTACTTTAACTTATACACCTTATCCATTTATTAAGAGAGGTATAGAGTGGTATGAATGTGGTATTTATCCACCCATTAAGTGATAAATGAAATGAAAAGCCATATTTTTTTCAATAGTTATCATTTTATGAACTCATTTAACGAAAAGTGTATCGTATGGTTTGGTTTTAATAATATTCTTGAGAAGTGCATGCAAAGGTGAACCTCCTTATTTGACCATTTTAATATTTAAACCCTGAGAACCCATATCTTTCCCTTGAAGAGAAACTTAGTTCCTAAATCCATACCTATGCAACCAAAAACTAAACATAGTCAAGATGCCTCTTAACATCTTGAGATATATTAGGGAATTGGAAATTACATCTCTCTTTTCCCCTTTACTAGGTATATGCATGTGAGTTTGTTTTTCCCGATTCCTGTCTAGTACTCATGCAAGGTCCCCTTTGTTTTCCTAAGTTGTTCTTTGGCCTGGTTTACTCCTTGGTGAGTTTCTTAGCTAGATATTAAGGTATGAATGCTCGCTTCTTATCTCTTACCAGAGTAACATTGTAATCTTGCAAGATGGTATGATAACATATTTCCCCTACTACTATTTGATCGGGGACATACATAGGTAACAGGTCTGGTGCTCTGGTGGCTCTGAAAACCCTGATGTAGGTATCGTGCTCATTGAGGTACCACTGGCCAACTTTTGATATGATCTTTTTGGCTGCATTCGACAGCCTTGGGAACTCTTTCTTGAATAACAACAAATGAATACGTGCGATAAATTGATCGCAGATGAGAGAGTAGGATTTCTTGTACCTGTTCTCCCAGAAGATGCCAAAATATACATGGACCGGGAGTTCTAAGGTGTTCCATCTTAGGTTCATTCCAAAAAAGGAATTTCTGGCATAGATGACGTCCAATAAATAAGAATCCATGTAGAAGGACGAGGTTTCTCCTTCTCTCGGCGTCTGAGCCTGTCGTATGCAAGTGCTCAGCTATTTCGAGATGATGGCACCCCAGTTAAAACCTATTCTGAAAATGGCTATAGTATAAGCTAGAGGCATCCAAACCTCTGGAAACCTGGAGCAATATTTCTCCACATGTAATCGGCAGAGGAGGACCATTAGATAGATATACGACTCCCTTAAGTTGGTCGTTGAGTACCAACCGGAGGTCCGATTGCTGAAATTTTTATCCTCTCTCCACCACAAATCCATCACCTTGCTAGTGTCATGTTTCTCATAGAAGCTCATAACAAAATCGGTGTTCAACCGCTCCTCTGACTCTCTGAGCTTGTAGTAATTCTGAACCTCCACTGGAAGTAAAACCCCGACAAACTCGCCATTGTTGTCATTAATCAAACATCTTTGTGTGTAAGTGTGATTGATAAGCCACTTCAAGATTTCTATGAAGGGGAATACTAGAGTTTTTTTTTCTACCATGTGAAATTACACCTTTCAGACGTTTGGGAGGACTTCATCGTCGAGTTTTCTTGTATCGGGATCACTCTAAAGGGTATATTCAAGGAATTCTTCCTGCTTGATCTTTTGGAAAAGTTTTCTTAAGTGCGGGAGTACTGTCTTGGTCTCTATTCTTACTTCCATGTCTCCGAAAGCCCGGGGCTGATTGAAAACCTTTTTGGTGGATGCCTTGATGATGGGCACAGTCTTTGGAGAGAATTCCAATTGTTTCGCGACTGTTGGAGAAGAACCTTCTCCCACCTCTGGTTCCTTTAGCTTCGACGCTCTTGGAGATTTCCAGGTGGTTGGTTTTCTCGGAGGCATTATTCCTGCAAATGAAACAATCCTTTAGGGTCGACATACAAATAAATATTGGATCATAATGTTTATGTAAGGTAAAAACAGAGCAAAATCCATACTAGCACATACCTGTAACGCTTGCTAAACTCTGTGGTTTAATACTCATGGGATCTTGGAGACTTCTTTTGGATTTCTCTCCTCGCTCCTTTGTCTGACCTGAACTTCTTTACGCATAGAATAATCTTGTTTACAATGGATCAAAATAATTTGATGGGAATATATTACCAGTCGTATCAACCAATTAATCCGGGTGATGAGTGAAATTCAAACAAATCTACCACCGAATCTCTACAATTTGATTCATCCTGGGTTGATGGAGGAGGCATGGAGGGTGATGTGTTATATCAACAGGTTCAAACGATTCTTTTGATTCCAGCACGAATTAGCAACTAATGCGAGATTTTGGAATTAATTAGCCCTTTGAATGTGTCGTATCTAGCATTAAAACATCCCATTGTGTAGTTTTCCGAGTGGGTAGGTCAGGGATCAGTGATGCATGGTGAATGTTTCGTTGACAACCTTCTATTTAGAACTTCCGACGCCGATTGATTTTGTCGTATGGAGATGACGTGGAAAAACTAACTCGGGGTGCGACTCGGGCATCAAGAAGCGCTAACAACTCAGGGGAAAACTCGATCATATGTTTAACCGTTTTGGCAACGACACATGATAGGTGGGGGAAGATGGTTTGATCATGTATCCCAATCGGAGTCGGGGTTTTTCAATGAGATGCGTGTTTCAAAATAAACCTAGGACTATTGATGCTGAAAAGTATCGAGGTCGGCGGTCGAAAGGGGGAATAAACCTGTCACATCCTTTCTATTGACCTACCTTCTCCAACATCTCGCCGATGCTGAGAGTTTCAGGGATCGACTACCGATGATTCTTTTATTCCTTCATAAGCGCTTACTCCTTCATCCTTTTTCCGATGTCGAAGGGATCGGTCATCGACGATATCCTTAGTGAAGCTCATCGTGAAAGAAAACTCCCTTCTGCCAATGCCAACAAAGATCGATGCTCGACTACCTTGGTTCTCTTGAGCGATTTACTTTCATGCTTAATCATTTCCGATGCCAAATTTCTTAAGCGTGTCAGGGAAAATCTTTGGCTGTCGATTCTTTTAATTAAAAGTTAGTATTTTTAAGTTAATCAAAGGAAACATTTTTCATTCTGAAGTAGAATCAGACAATGTAAAAGATCAAGTGGTACCCAAAAAGTAAAATTTGACATAGGATTTTTAGGGTGTGTTGAGTGCTCACCAAATGGCGACTTGCTCGGCGAAATTAGAATCTTTGTTCCTCCTTCATTTTCGGCTGATAAAAAAGCTAGTGGAGAACCTTATTGGCTTTAAATCAGAGCTTTGTTTACCCTTGCATTTGAAATTCTCCGATTGATGCTTCTAGGTCTTCCTGTGGGGTTTTCCACCTTTATTCCTCTTTCATTCCCTGTAACCCTGACTCATACCCCTTTGAAAAAATATAGTAAAGTGTTCACTGGAATGAAGCCTTTAATTACCTTTAATCACTTGCTACGGTGGTGCTCCACTACCAACGAGCATCCATAGCCACAACGAAGTCACCCCGATATCACATATCTTGCTCCGCTGCCAACGAACATCCATAGCCCCAACAGAGATATCTGCATACCGTCTCCCATTGTTCACTCATTTGGTATAGTTAACTTTGATTTCAGTAGAATTCCCTGAGAGAGTGGGAGAGGATGACGTCTGTTTAATTTGAAAAGTGAGATGGTTTAAGGTGAATCATTTTTTAGCTTTATCTTCGGGGTTCATGTAGTCCTTTTAAACTTTCCAACTTTCCCGTTAGGTTTCACCAAACCATTGGGTAGACCTTTTTGCATTTCTCTAGAGTTGTTCATCTGCACGGGTTAGATAGAGGACTCTTCAAAGTAACCATAGGTTCCTCAACGCTTCTTGTGTTGTATGTGAGAAATGAGTTAGGAAAAAAATTCTCTATGTCGTATGATTTGAGGTCAACCATTGTCTTGCTAAAAACAACCTTCAAAACTGAAGAAATCAAAACAACAAAAGAAAATAAAAAATAAAAGTAATTCGATATCAACCTAGCTGAAAAAACTCATGAAATACGTGCACAAAACATAAAAACTCAAAAATTTTAATAATTTTTTTTTTTAATGGAAATATTGTTTTAGGGGTTGGCCATTTACTGGGAGGGCGTCAACCTCCCCCCTGAGATTTTGCAACCAATAAGTGCCTGCCCCAATCTTCTAAGCCACTTGGAAAGGTCCAAGCCACAGATTCTGAAACTTAGAATGCTTCCCTTTTGGCTCGTTTTCTCTATCCCATTTTAGGACTAAGTCTCCTACTTCAAAATTCCTCTCTTTAGCCTTATTCTTTTCAAACCATATTTTTTCTATATATTGGTGGGATATGCATTTTGACTTAGCCTTTTCTCTTTCTTCTTCTAGCATGGTCTATTCATTAGTTACCCTTAGTTTCTCTTAGCTACGATATGATAGAATATGATTTTCTTTCATTGTTATTTTAGTTTTCATATGCATCTCCTTGCATTAAACCATTCATTCACCCTCAACCTAGTAATGGAACCTGGGCTAGAATCTAGATGGTCTCTTAATATAAACAATGTGAAGTCTAATTGGGACCTCATATTGAGGAGTAAACCTATATGTTGAAGGGAATTTCACTTGCATCAACAAAATCCTAACTCACCATCTCTCTTTCCTCCTCAACCTACACAATCCAAAGAAGGGAACCCCCTTCTCTACAATGCAGTCCCTTGGGATATCCCACTTTTTGCCTAGGCTCTAGCATGGGATAGCCAAAAAATCTCAATGTTTGAAACTCCAAGGATTCTTAGTTGTGACTAGTTCCTCTCAACTATAAATATGTCCATCCATACAACATAATTTCATCATAACATCATAGTTGGTATAACCAATAGTCTCTTACAACCTTTGTAGTAGTAGATCTGCCTCCAATATTCTCATATAAATCAAGATCAAGAATGATCAAGGAACCTCGTTGCATGCCCTAAATGTTGGAATATATTTGCATTCTAATAATGCACCACATGGTTTCTCCAAGAATCCTACGTAACTACTTCCCCTACTATCTTGAAGGTGTGTATGACATAAGACGACATAAGAAAAGGATAGAAATAAAATATGATAATTTTGATTGGCACCTCTTATCCCCCCTCTCTTGTGGAATCATAGCCCCCATGTCTCTATCATTCCTCTCTCGAGTTGATGATGTAATTTCATTATTAACATTCAATGTACAATGTTTAAACATCACATCACTTAGCCCTTTGTCATTCATCATATATAAAAACATACATTGCTAATATAGGGATGAAAACTAGAGTGTTACAAAATAGACTTGCTTTAGAGTCTTGCATTTTTAACATTCTAACTAGTCAAAATGAATGAAAGAGATCAACTACATTTTCAAATAACCTTCATATGTGTAAGAAACATTTTTTTTCATGTAAATGACATGTCTATAATAAATTTGATGAGGATTCATAACCATGAACATAACTACAAGTGCAATCCTAAATCATGTTTCCATAATCCTAGTGAAAACTTCTTAAACAACCAAACTCAAAATTTCTTAAGTGGTTATATTTATGAGGGTTTACAACTTGTAATAAAATGATATACCTTCAACTAAGGCTAGTATTGAATGGAGACATGGACCTATACATCATATTTTTATGACTTCAAGAAAATATTCACAAGAATAGAACAAGTGAGTAATAAACCCCACAAGCCACCCGACTTAAATTTTGTTAAAACATCCTACATATTCTCTTTCAGAAAACAATCAAAAGAATAGAACGAGAAATGAATAATCCCCACAAGACACCTAACTCAAATTTTGTTAGATTCAAATTGGAAGAGACCTTTATGAGGGACTCTACCTTGAAAATGGGTTGAACTCAAACTCTTCAAAGTAACACTACTTTAATTTATAAACCTTATCCATTTATTTTCTACCTTGAAAATGGGTTGAACTCGAACTCTTCAAAGTAACACTACTTTAATTTATACACCTTGTCCATTTATTAAAAGAGGTATAGAGTGGTATGCATGTGGTATTTATCCACCTATTAAGTGATAAATGAAATGACACGCCATATTTTTTTCAATAGTTATCATTTTATGAATTCATTTAAAGAAAATTGTATTGTATGGTTTGGTTTTAATAATATTCTGGAGAAGTGCATGTAAAGGTGAACCTCCTTATTTGACCATTTTAATAGTTAAACCGTGAGAACCCATATCTTTCCCTTGAAGAGAAACTTAGTTCCTGAATCCATACTTATGCAACCAAAAACTAAAGATAGTCATGATGCCTCTTAACATCTTGAGATATATTAGGGAATTGGAAATTACATCTCTCTTTTCCCCTTTGCTAGGTATACACATGTGAGTTTGTTTTTCCCAATTCGTGTCTAGTAGTCATGCAAGTCCCCTTTGTTTTCCTAAGTTGTTCTTTGGCCTGGTTTACTCCTTGGTGAGTTTCTTAGCTAGATATTATCTTCTCCCCTTGGATCAATCTCAAAATTTGAGCTTGAATTTGTCTACTTTTGTTCGTTGGAGATGTTTTCCTAAGAATATAGATTCCTTAATAGTTGTTTTGGATGTAGACAAGGAAAAACATGATAAAAATTGAAGTTTCCCCTTCATGGGCTCTCTATGGAATGTCATATACAAGTCGTAAAAGTGGATATATTCTTATGTCCCACACATTGACTCAATGTGTTTAGGCCACAGATGAATAGTTGTGAATCATATCCTTTCCTTTACAATTATTTTTCATATGAGGTTTTCTTCTATGTGATTTTCCTTTCTAAAAATAGCCCCAGATTATGCCATTTAGGATATGTCATCTTTATTTGGAATCTTACTAAAACTCTACCATATTTTCTCTAGGATTCAATCTCACCTTCACCCAAGCACTTTCTTTGGCTTGATTATTGTCTACATAACTCTCTAACTTTGTCACCTTTCTGGGTTTTATTTTGCATTCTTCAATCTCATCTTCAAAGATGATTATTAGACTCGCCATTGTAGAGAGAGATATGTATAGTCAAGGTCTAACAATATCTATTAAACCCTCAATGGAGATGAAGGTTTCCTTCTAAGGGGATTCCAAATATCATTGAGTGTCAATCAAACAACCATTATGTTAATAAGAGGGACAATACCTCTACATACACTGCATTGACATATAAATCCATTGTATGTTGAAAATTATATAACAATCTAAACCAAACATCATAACCAATGTAAGATAGAAAATAAAAAGTGAGGAGATTTTGAAGTCAACAACTATTCCAAGATGCTAAATATAACTTATTCAACTATTTATTTTATTATTTATCATGCATTGTTTATTATTTACATACACCATATAACACCTACACTTCATAGGGTGAGCACAATAATCATTACTCCATTAACACCACTATGGTGAACACATACAAAATAGTGATCCATTCACATTCTAATGTAACAATACTATATTTACCATGTGACTATAAGTGAATGTCTAGAAATTATCATACCAAAACATAGTCCATAATGAAGGTGTAAAAAATATTATAAATACTCATTATGATTTACAAGTACTTTAAATGAAATCAACTTTATATACAATAGTGGAGGTGTAGTGGTCCCCAAAGTGCCAACCACATAATATATGTATTGCATTTTCCTCTATTGTAATCAATTTGAAGCAATTAATGTTTTATGAATTGATATATTTACCATTTTATGTAAAGTGCCTTCAAATATAGAGAGAGAGAGAATTTTCATAATTACTTTGCTATATAATACATAATGTTTACTTTCTAAAAATAAAAATACACCTAAGAAAAGTTAAAAAGCTATACAATGTGTACAATGTAAAGTTCCTTCACATGGAAGAGTATGTATACCAACCTATACAATATTAATTGATTTACTATATGTATTAAGTCCATTTAATGTTCACTAGTTTAAATCATATCATATTTACAACTCACAACTTAAAACATTAATATCCTACTTTTATGATGAGATGTTTTGGATGGTAATATTAAAAATAAATTGTCAATATATACCCCACAACAAAGCAA
>ML805074.1:201564-232207 GCA_009831015.1 Picea engelmannii | reverse complement strand
CTACTCCCTGTCTACCAAATAACACGTACATGCACAAGGAAAAGGGTGGAATTCACACTAGATTTCATGACCATATATGATATGCAAGACAACTCCAATATTGTTGTTGGTGAGGTAAATCACCAGTCTATATTGTACACATTTTCCAAATTTATTGTTAAATCTTATTCCACTTTGCTACTAACTCATGCCAATGATGAAAGCATAATTTGGAAAAAATGATTTGGTCACTTAAATTCCAGGTACATGCATCAACTTAGCAAATAAGGAATGGTCAAAGGTTTTCTAGACTTACATTTTTCTTAAGGAGTTTGTCAAGGATGTGCTCTTGGAAAACATCTGCAAGAGAAATTTGAGAAATGTAAGGCTTGGAGGTCCTCCTCTCCCCTGGATATTGTTCACAGAAACCTCATGGGTCCTTTCCCTCATCCTTCAATCAGAAAAGAAAAATATGTCTCGAAATTTATTGATGATTACTCAAGGCACATTTGGGTATATTTTCTCAGGAAAAAATCTGAAGTATTTGAGCATCTCAAGGATTTCAAAGCACATGAAAAAAAATAGTTTGAGAATATGGTAAAGATCCTCTACACAGATAATGGGGGGAGTACGTAGAAAAGGTTTTAAATAATATTTATGATGAGGCAGGTATACAGTTACAACATAGAATTCCATATAATCCAAAGCATAATGGGGTAGCTAAGAGGAAGAATCGATCTCTCAAGGAGATGGCCGGTTTCATGTTGCATGCAAGGTCCCTTGGCTCCAAATTTTGGGCTGAAGAATTCAATTGTGACACTTACATAAATAAAATATCTCCTCACAGATCTATGAAGGACATGACACATTTTGAATCTTGGATCAGGATCAAACTAGAAGTCACACACTTCTAAATCTTTGTATCACATGCATGGGCATGTGTACCTTAAGAAAAGAGGAGGGAATTGGATCCTCAAATCATATAATGCATCTTTGTGGGTTATCCCAAAGGTGTGAAGAGATACATAGTGATATTTCCTTCAACAGGTAAGATTCTTATTGAGAGGAGTGTCCAGTTTGAATAAAGTCACATGCATGCACCTCATGATCCACATGCAAAGAATTTTGTACTTCCTCTTGTACCAGACATCTGATATGATGCATCCTTACATTTAAATCAGATTTCAGATCTAATTTATGAATCTTATTTGGAATATGATGAGCATACATTTCAAGATTCATATCAAAGACCAAAATGGGCATAGTCCACCCAAATGGCAGTAGGAGGTCTTGTGGGGTATCCAACGGATTCGAGGAGGATGAGATCCCAATTTAAGGAGACACCACATGCACTTACAACTACAAAACTAGTAATTCCCATGCATTTCTGCATGGTTCTAGATTCATACCCTCATATCTGTAGAGGCTGAAGGTAATCCCTTCTGGGAAGCAGCTATGACCAAGGAGTACAACTCCCTCATCCAAAACCATACTTGGGACTTTGTTTCACTTCAATCAAATTGTAAGCTTATCATATGCAAATGGGTCTACAGGACCAAGAAAGAAACAAATGGACATGTGAACATGTACAAGGAAAGATTGGTTTCCAAAGTATTTCAACAAGTCAATGGGATTGATTATGATGAGACATTTTCTTTAGTAGCAAAGATGGACTCCATCTGGTTGGCCCTCGCCATTGTAACATCCATGAGGTGGAAATTTCACTAGATGGACGTGAAAAATGACTTTCTTCATGGTGATCACTTGGAAGAGATCTACAAGGAGCAGCCTCATGGGTACGCACATAAATCCTCTATATTTTGTTGACTCAAAAAGTCATTCTATGGCATCAAGAAGGATCCTATAGGATGGCATGATAAAATGGACTCATACTTACTATCCCAGTATTTCATTAGATGTAAATCAGATCCCAATGTTTATATGTTGATAAATTTTGACTCCATGTCGATCTTAGTGTTATATGTATATGATGTATTGATCACACATAGTTTTCCCTCAACACTTGTTGTGGTCAAAGACATTTTACATGACAAACTCTCTATGACCAACATGGGTCCACTTCACTTTTTCCTTGGTCTTGAAATCAACCAAGATGCTTCTAATATCAATTTGTTGGAAATATTGTTGTCATTGATGTCAAATGCATGGGGATACTATATATGTCCAAGATAAAGATTGCAAGACGAAGATATTTGGAAATACTGTTTTTGGATTTTTGATGCTCAGTTTGGATACCCTATATTTGAATGAATTTTTAATCTAAATACCTATCTCAAATGGGAGAATAGGTTATATGGTTGGAAACATTATTTTTATACCTTTCCAATGGAATATGGAACTCCCTCTAACTCCTTATAATTGAGGAGATATGAATTTTTCTGTCAGACAACCTAGCCATAAATTTTACGTCATCCCAACAAGTCTTTATAGGTCGACTTTAAAAGTGAGAACATATACACTATAAATACATGATATATGTGTGAATTTGAAGAAAATACAAGCAATAATATCAAGTCTAATGTGTGCATAAGATATCTGAGGTGTGCAAGAGAAGATGGAGAGTATTCTTAGGGTATAAAGGTGTCCAAGATGGGGTTTCTTGGAGTTTTAAGGGTGCAATGTGAAGGAATAAGGTCTAAGATGCCGCGAACTGAGTTGTTTTGAGATTGTGATGTCGTAGTTTGGGATTATTTCCTGGTAATGATGTTACTAGGTTTTCTAGGGAAATAAGGCTAAATCTAACTAGGGTTTGAATCTATGTCTAGGGTATGAAGCAAAGAGAGGCACTAGAGCATGAAAGTTCAGGGTATGATGCTGTTATGAAATACATGAAGTATGAAGCATGAAAGTGAAGTCAAAATTAATATTTTTATGAATATCTTAGATTGGTGTCTATACAGATCTTACTGAGTTGGTGCTCAACTGAGGAAATTGGTGTGTCTGATATGTTGGTGCCTACATAATATTTTGTTGAGTTGGTGCTCAACTAAGGAGATTGGCGTCTCCAGTAGGTTGTTTCCTACACAATATCTTGTTGATTTGGTTCTCATCTGAGGATATTGATGTCTCCAATAGGTTTATTCCTACAATATTTGTAACATTAGGTTGGCTCCTACAAACATTTATAAATATATGTTTTTTTGGTTTTCTCCCACAAGGGTTTCCAAGTTAAACTCTATGTACCATGATTTGAGTTTACATGAATTTATTATTTTAAATTTAATAAATTATTAATGAATGATTAATTAAAGAAAAAAGTATGTTATATTGATTCACAACCCCCTTCTCAGTATAAGAATAAGTTTAACAATTGGTATCAGACCGAGTTTCTTTAGAAATAGTTTAACCACTAGAAGGCAGGTCTCGAGCACATATAGATTGTAAGGAAGGTATCCCTAAAAACATAGCTCCTTTGTTCAATATTTGAACAAAATATGCATCATGGAGTATAAGAATGAAGACATATTTGATGGCCCTTGGGTTTGGTATCTGGTAATCAATCACAACAGGTTATACATATGAAGTTGGGAAGGAGTGAAGTGAATGTAATCCAAAAACAATAGATGTCATCTTGAGTGGCCTATCATATTCCGAGACTATCAAGATAATGCAATGTACATCAGATAAATGGATTTGGGATGAGATACAAAACATTTATGAATATATATATTGTGATTGTTCTAGGTATGAATAAAAGATAGAAGAAGCACAGTTTGTGAGAAAGCTAAAAGGAGGACTTGGAAAATACAAAGAAAGGGAAGATAGTGATGATGAAGAAGAATATCTCTCCATAACCATGGACAAAAAAACCGCTGATGAATAAAATGAAAATAATCATAAAGAAAAGACATATTCATAGGAAGTAAATCTTGAAGTAGAACTCGTTAATGCCTTAGAATAAATAGACAGACTCAGGTGAAATAATATAAAGTAGAAGGAGCAATTGCAGAAACATGAAGAGAAGGATTGTGATCTTGAAGAAATGGAGAAGACAATTATCATCCCAAAGACTCAACTAGAAGAGGAAAAAATGATAGAAGAAGTGATGAGAATCCAGGTGAAATAAAAGGAAGAAAATTGCAAAAATGTAGAAGATGAAATAGTTTTGTTAAGAAATGAACTATACAAAACAACTAATCAGTTGAATAGAAGTTGGAATTTTAGAAAGAGTAATGAAATCTTAGATAATATTCTCAATTTCCAAACATCACCATTCATCAAGATGATATGCAAGAACTAAGGTCACAATTCCCTAGGAAAAGGAAAATGAATAAAATCCTAATAGTTATGCTAACATTCTCAAAGGATACATCAACAATGAAAGCAACAACCAAAAATGAAATGTTGATCAACAAAAACCTGATTCTTCTCATTAGAACAAAAAGAATGAGTTCAGAAGAGTTGTTCCACCAAGAATGCCTTTCACAACCCAATATCAAAATATTTTCCTTGGCTATAATTTTTCTTTCAATAATTTTGGTCATAAAGCAAAAGATTTTAGAGCTTATGCAAGAAGTGATGATGTGAAATATAGAAAAAGAGGTTCTTATAAGAGCTCAAAGGATGATTATTTGAGAAACAAAACCAAAAGTTCTCATGGGGTTGCTAACATAAACTAAAATTCATTTTCTCCTCTACTTGATTATGATACTGAATGTTATAAGTGAAATAACTATGGGAACATAGCACGTGACTATAGAAGCAACATAATAAAGTCTCCTAAACAAAACAAGGAAGATGATGTTCTTATCAAACATAGAGAATAATACAAAAGGGTGTGGAAAAGGAAGCAAGAAGAACCAAATAAGGAAGAATGTGGACTTGCAATGTATGCTCAAGACAAAGGGAGCCAATGGTACATTAACAATGAATTTTCAAAACATATGCCAGGGGATAAGAACAAATTTCTCATCCTAAAGGAATGAAAAGGAGGCAGTGTTAGCTTTCAGGATAATGCTTCTGTAAGGATACTTGGAAAAGGTACCATTAGTCTTGATAATGGAAAGATTAAAATATATAATGTCTTTCATGTTGAAGGGTTAAAACCCAATATTCTAAGTGCCAGTCAAATGTGTGATCAAGGTTACAACCTCACATTTCATTCTAAAAGATGTGAGATAAGGAAAGAAAGTTCAAGAATATTAGTGGCAAATGTAAACAAAACCCTGAGAAATGTACATGTTCTTGATGAAGTCAAAGGAGAAAAAAATTGTATGGGATCGATATCCCTCTCATATCATCAGTAAAGGAAGCACAAGCTAAGGGGGAGCAACCATTTTCCATTGATGTCAAAGGAAGAGAAGTTGCAGATAGAGGAAGAATTGCAGACACAAGGAAAGTTACAGACATGGGTAGTGTTAGAATTGACTAAGGGTTACCATAAATGACAAGGGGGGATATTTTTAGAAATATTATTGTCATTTATGTCAAATATGTATGGAGACTACCGATTTAAAAGATAAATATTGCAAGATGGATATTGTTGGAAATATTGTTTTTGGATTTTTGATGCTCAGTTTGGATACCCTATATTTGAAGGAATTTTTACTCTAAATACCCACATCAAATGGAAGCATAGGTTATATGGTTAGAAATAATATTACGATACCTTTCCAATGGTATATGGAACTACCTCTAACTCCATAGGAATCATGAGATATGATTTTTTCTGTCAAACAACCTAGCCAGAAAGTTTAGGTCGAGCCAACCAGTCTTTACATGTCGGCCCTAAAAGTGAGCATAGAAACACTATAAATACATGATATATGTGCGCATTTGAATAACATACAATAAAAAAGATCAATTCTGAGGTCCACATAAGATATCTAATGTGTGCAAGAGAATCTATAGAGTATTCTTAGGGTCTAACTGTGTGCAAGAGGAGTTTTCTTGGAGTTTTGAAGGTGCACTATGAAGGACTAAGGTCTATGATGTTGTAAAGTGATCATTTTTGAGGTTGTGATGCTACAATATGGGATTAAATTCTTGGAATGATGTTATGAGGTTCGCTAGAGCATGGAGGCTAAAGCTGACTAGGGTTTGAATCTATATATGGGGTATGAAGAAAAGAGAGTTGCTAGAGCATGAAAGTTAAGGGTATGATGATGCTATGAAATACATGAAGTATGAAGCATGTAGGTGAATTCAGAAGTACTATGTGTATGAAGATATTATATTGGTTTCTATACATGTATTATTGAGTTGGTGCTCGACTGAGGAGATTGTCGTCTCCACTAGGTTGGTGCCTATACAATATTTTTCTGATTTGGTGCTCGACTGAGGAGATTGGTGTCTCTAGTAGGTTGGTTCCTACACAATATATTGTTGATTTGGTGCTCATCTAATCATATTGGTGCCTACAATATTTGTAATAGTATATTGGTGCCTGCACGCATTTATAAAGATAAGTTTTTGTGGTTTTCTCTTGCAAGGGTTTCCAAGTTAAACTTTGTGTGTTGTGATTTGAGTTTACATGCATTTATCCTTTTAAAGTTTAATCAATGATTGATGAATTCTCAATCAAATTAAAAAGTATATTTTATTGATTCACTCCCCTTGATCCAAAAAATCCTTAGACGTCAATTAACTTTTAATACACATAACATCTACTTGATTCTCAAAATAATAATTATCATTTGATTGTTTGCATAACACATGTGAAGTTACTTATTTATCCAAATCCACTTTAAAGACACATAAATTGCAATATAACTGAGTGAAAATAGAACAAAAATAATATAAAACATAGACAAGTTTGTTAATTAAGTTCACCCAAATTAGGCTACGTCTCTGGGAATGCTTCCAATTGAGACCGCTTTATTAATTCTCAAATGCTTGTGTTTTTACAATGACCTTTTTACTCGTTGCTCAAACTCAAAAATAGAGTGCACCATTGAATTCCTTGTGAAATTCTGAAAAAAAAAAGAGTATAAAATTCTTATACTTTTGTCAAAGAACCCTTTGGCACACATTATAGTTCAATCACAAAGTTTTGATACATATGGCATGAACTTTGAGACACAATTCCATACTCTGATGTGAGGGTGCATTGGATTTCATGCCCATTAAATAGGGTGTGGGTCCCTCAAATCCCATCTAAACCCCACATGACCTTTAAATGTTATTTTTTTGATTATTTATAACAATATAACCATATGGTATAATGGTTGGTGTGCTATATGCAAGTCGTGGGTTATGTGGTGGGAGGCTCGAGGTTTAAGCCTCACAGACTCTGTTTCTTGGCATGTTATATTGTTATCCATAAGAATATTCGATGAGACCGTTGGATATTATGGTTATTTCATGTTGTTAAGTTTGATGGGTCGTGCTAGGAGGTCATAGGTTCAATTCCTTCCAACTCCAATGATTTTGATCCCAGACCAACTTGGACTTCTCAAAGGTGCCATGTGGCACCATATGATTGGTCCACGTGGTGCCCTACAATTGGTCCACTTGTAGCCAAATGTACGATCGATGCAATGTTAGTTGTACAATTGATGCCACTTCACTTTCCTAGTCGGAAGCCATGTCATCATCATATGGATGTACAGTCATGCCACGTGTCACCTTTAACTTTGACTTTTTTCCATGTTGACCAGAATTTTGATCATCTATATATTTTTCATACGAAATTTGTTTGAGGATATTTTTTCATCATTGGAAATCTATTGTTGAGTTCTACACAATGAATTCCTTTTCAAGAAAATTTGAGATGATCCAATTTTAAGCATTTCTAGATTCCATCCCTAGTAGGATGTGTCTTCTTGGGAGTTTCTAGGCGGCATGTCACGGAGGAGGCCAAGGCTCTCGTGCTGGGCTTATGTGGAATGTCATTATTTTACGAATAGCTGACACAAGCCTGGGGAAACCCAAAGCTCTCCAATTTTAGGAGGATGAAGTTCTAGCGGAGGATACTGTCCCCAGTATGGTAGCCATTTCTGTTATGAGGAAAATATCTCTATGGCTAGGGGAAAACTAGAACATACGAACATGATTACAAAAATCAACTCTAATATCAAGTATGCTACATAAATAATTTCTTTGGGGTTGATCTTGACTGTATCTTGTAACTTTGAGTTTTAAGTATGAGATATTTGAGGTTGACCTATCAAATTATCTTTTGATCTTAATAGCAATACTCTTTTAAAAATATTTGATATGATCAAATTATTCTCTTCTATTTTTCATGAAGAAGCCATGGATGTATTTATATATGATTAAGAATATTGTGTGTGATGTTGATCACAATTTAATTATGATGTTGAATCCCTCCTTCAATATTTTATTATTGTAAAAAGGATTTTGTTGCACATAAAGATCATATTGGGTTATTGAAGAACCATTTTCATTTAAATCCAAGCAATAAAGATTTGGGGTTTGTTTTCTAGCACTCTCCCTACTCCAAGATATTCAAAGATATATATTTTATCTAAAGAGGAGAACCACCTCTCTAAAAATGAAGTGGGACTAATGTCCTCATGAGGTTGTCGTTTCGGTCCTCACGGATTCAAGCGTCAACATTTTTGGCGACCATACTGGGAAGAGATTTATTTTCAAGATATTTGAGGAATCAAAAATCTCCATGGCTCAAAGTTTCAAGAAGAAGATTCAAGAAAATTTATGCTTATTTTAAACATGGGTCACCTCTTTTGTAATTTCAAAAAGAAACGAGAAACAATAAAGATTCGGGAGAATGAACTCCCTGACAAATCCATTGAAAAAAATCAAAATGAAGGGTTTCAGTCATGTCATAATGCTTCTTTATATTCTTCATCAATCCCATCAATGGATTTTCAAGACTCAGCAAAAGGGAGAAATACTCAAAGAACAATGTGATTTCATAATACCCCTTTAAATCTACCAGAAATAGACTTTCAAATGCCAAATATTCCTAGTGAAATTTTTTCTACATTCTTTGGGGATGCTTCAGAAGATACAGAGAAACACTTGATTACTTTTAAAGGTACATGTTATGATTTCAACCTCACTGAAGACAATGTTACATGTATATTATTCCAACAAACTCTACGAAAGGATGCTCTTGAATGGTATAGTTCATTAATTCCTAACTCCATTACTAGCTGGGATGTGTTATAAGATTCATTTGCATAAAATTTCATCCCAAAGGTGCATTCATATATTTTTGTTGATGTTTTAAATGTTGCTTCCCACCCACCCTTTCCCACATGGACACAAAATGATGAAATGAATGATTCAAAATAATGATATCATGAAACAATGCAAGACTTTTATGAATCAAATCTTGTTGTTGAGAGTGAAGGAAAGAATTCCAAAGACCAAGAAAATGATATAAACATCTCATATACTCCATATGAGGAAGAAATTAACGAGTTCACTAAATATGCAAGAAAAATTCAGCCAAAATAAAGAAGAATTGGTGGAAGAAAACAATTTTGAGAACAAAGATGATAGCCATTGCATGTTGGACACACCGACTACACTGAGAGGGAGGGGGGGGGTGAACAGTGTAGGGATTGTTTTCCCAAAACTTCCCCTTCACAAAACACATTAGTTAGCAATCACCATTTACTCAATACTTATTCCTGTCATTTATAATCAGTTAAATGTGAACATATATCAGCAACATATATCAACAATATATCATAAAAAAATCATCACCACAAGGAACATAAGGAACACAAGGAACACAAGATGTATGCACAATTTTATTTTTATTACGGACTACAATCCTTGGGTTATAAACAACAACTGAATAGAGTACAACTCTACAAGAGCAGCAACTCTGTAATGAAAGACTCAACTTACACCCTCAACACCAACTAAGATGAGGCAACAATCCTCAACATATATCAATATATCAAAAAATACGTGACCTGTTGGTAGTGAAAAATGCATATGTATGTGCCCTACCAATAATACATCTCGCGTATGTACGCGACCAATCTGTACTACAACCTGCGTATCACATCTGAGTACTTAAGGTTTTCTCTTCAAGATGGACTCAGATCCTCTGCAACCTTCAATCATATTCTATTATGTCTTTCACCGTCCAATCCGACCCATAACCAATCACAACACATCCAAGCTCTCCAACAACTTACTCATTCTTCTCAACCATACAATATGAATGCTACTCATCATTTATAAGAAACCATTATACTATAGCAATCATATCAGTACCGAATCATAAAAGTGCTACTCACTCTATCAACCAACACAAACCACATCACAACAACCATACCAAGAATGACTTAAGCATTCACTACACAACAAGCAAGAGTATTCATCAAGACAACGATGTAACCATACCAAAATTTCTATGGCAGATCTGAGCCCATAGAATGCATATCTAGAACTTACTTCAGTCTTTAAGATCCTGTCATCATCTCACACACAAGTCTTCATGACTTCATCCACTGTACGCACTCTGTCTTCATTCATCCCACGTATGTATGCACCCTAGCTCACCGTAGCCTGTGTATACCTTAGAAACTAGGGTTTCTGAACTTTCGAGACTTTTTCCATCATTATCTCAGACTTACCGAAACTTTGATGCATCCATGAGATCCTCCAGATCTCCTCTCTCTCAGAATAGATATTCAATACATGCTCAAGAGATACAACTTCACAAGAGACCCTTGCCTCTTATTTATACTCTCCAAATAGCTTCCTTAGAAGAATATTCTAGGTCACTTAACCCACTTCTAGGTCACATAACCCATTTCTAAGTCACTTAACCTATTTTCCTCATTTTAGGGTTAACTACTTTCCATAGTTAGAAAGTTACCCATTACTTTATCTTTTAAATAATCTTCTTTTTGTCACTTCACTTTATTATTTAAATAATCCTTCTTGATTTTGTCACTTTACTTTATCATTTAAATACTAATTTCTTCTTTGCAAGCTCTTTGACTTCTTTGACCTTTTGGGGCTTCAAGCCTACATATGAGGGTCCTCCAACTTCGTAAGGCCATAAATATCAAACCATGAGGAGTTATGTGACATTCCACATACCACCAAAAATGGTATGACAAGCACTATCCATCTAGGATAGTTCCACTAACAAATTCACTGATCTTCATCTCATTATTCCACATTTAAGCATGGGTTCTCCAACCATACTTCTAGGATAACTCAACCGTAAAGTGTCTTCCCGTGAGGGATTTCACCATAAGGGGACCACTTTAGAGTTCATCCATTTGTACACCTTATCAACCATGATAAGCCAATAATGATTCATCAATCCAACAATGCATCACATACCAGTGAAACCACATTGATCCATCTTCATTTATGCATCATGTATCAATGACAACTCATTGATCCATCTTTATCTATGCATCATATCAATGACATCATATGACTATGATTCCACTCGACATAAATCCATTCACATCAAGGAAAACACATACTTCATCAATATACTATGATAAGATATTGTTCATTAATCAACATCAATCATTTGACATCAAGCCTTTGACCTTTGGCATCATTCAATCATCCTTTGGCATCAATCAATTCCTTGAAATCAATCCTTTTACATCAATCAATCAGTCATCCTTTGGCATAAATCAATTCCTTGACATCAATCCTTTGAAATCAATTAATTAAACCTTTGGCATCAATGACAACATGATCCAACATTTCATATAAGAAGAACATTGCCAAGACATCTCCAATGAAACAATAATATTAAATGTGGAAAAAGAAGAAAAAGAGAATGTTTTCAAGAAAAAAATTTCTCATTTGATTGAAGATATCAACACTCTGGGGCAGCCAAGAGTAGATTATATTGAATATTGGTTCGAAAGTATTGCCATCTCGCCAATGCAAACAAGTCTTTTGCACACATTGCTCAATCTCATTGTGGTACATTTTGGGCATTCTCCTAATTTTCATGCTTTTGATTTATTGGTAGCAACCCAAATATTTTTTTTTACTGTTGGAGCCCATTTCACAATTAAATTGGATGCTCGAATGGATCCATTGAAAATATGCCTATACCTAAGGTTCCCCTTTCTTTCAAGTAAGTTAGGGTAGGTAGATCATGTATGTATATAGTTTATTTCTTTAGTTCAGTTTTCCTAATAAGGAAGTATTTGTATTAAAGTTTGAAGATAACTCCATGAAAGAAGAAGAATTATTAGAATTCATTTTGAAGATGACTCCATAGCCTAATGGAGAAGGAAGTTGGTCTTGAGATTCTGGTGTTCTCAGCAACCCACAGGGGGTCACTGTCTCGCAGTTGGAGCCAGTTGTTGAGAAAAAATTGGTTATCTATATTTTCCCGCTCTTGGATTAATAAAAAAAATTGATATCAGAAGATGGAAATTTTTGAACTATTATAATATCCTTGTGTATCCCCCATCCTTAGATTCACCACACATTTTTCGGATCAGAAATCCGAGTTCGTATGCTCAAGGTATCTAGGTTTGAAGTTTTAAAGTTGAAAATAACGCTTCTTCCATGTGGAAAAGCTAATTTTCTTGGAAATACGAATTTGTGGAACCCTGGTCATTTTCATATAACCATACCACGTCTTGGAACCATTTCCATATTTCAGAACCATAATAGAACCTTTCATTTCTTGGAACTTGGGATTATCTTGGATCATCTTTTATTTTGAACCCACACTTAGAAAATTTTCAAAGTGTTACCTTCTCCTCCCTCATCTCCCCATCGGGTTCATGGGTTGGTGGACTCATGCATCCCCTCACCTCCTTACACTCCCTCATCCACCAAATCGTTGTCTACACATCACCTTTATCCCTCTACCACCTACAAATTACTCCCAACCCTTTCTCCACTCCTACCCTTCTCCTTATCTCTCCACCCTATCCACTCCCTTATCCCTTATCCTCCCATACTTAGCCATATTTCAATCTATGGTGGGGTGGACACCCACCACACTCCTTTACCATTCCCCCTCACCTTCCTCACCCCCACTCCCGCTACTTAAATTTCTCCTCCCTCACTTACATCGTCTACATTTTTCCCCTTTCCCCCTAACTACTCACAATCATTTTTGGGTTCCCGGACAATGAACACCCTCACTCCCCAACCCACCAACTCGCTCCCGCAGACTACAAACTCACCTACTTAATTTATGCCACCTACATATCTCCCCTTCCCCTCATATAACATCTCATATACCTTCCCATACTTAACCTCTTTTTGAAATTTTCACCTTTAAAATGTGAACCAATAATAAATTTCCATGTGGCACATTACTATTTGGCGGGCTATGGAGGAATGACACATGGCATCCAATAAGAGCATTACACATGGAAACATACATAGAGGGACATATTTGCGATCTGATTGAATGATGTAAAATCCAATGAATTTTCAACATGTGGCAACATATTATTGGATGAATCATCATGGTGACTGGTCGTGAGGTGGACGACGACAAGATTAAAAAATTTATTATTTTATTCAACAATTTTCTAAGGAGGTCGAGCCCCTTATGCTCCATAATATTCTTCTCATGTTTCTTGCTAACTGTATGAAACACTTAGTATTACATATAATGCAGAATATAAGATCCCAATGCACGTGGGATAGAATTTTAAACCAAAAAGTCGAATTGTATGAAGGGAAGCACTAAATTCATCCAAGTCCCCACATTTGCCCATCAATTTTGATCGACGGTGGTTGAGCGTTGATCTTGCGGAAGTCATAAATTGAGCTCCTGGTGTCGGAATAACGCAAAATTTGTACCGTTGGAAAGGTATTTTGACGTAGAATATAATTTTGCAGGTTTCAAGTGTTGAAATTTGATAAATTTTTTTCATAAATTAAAATATCAGTCATATTCAATTTTTAATGGGCATGTGTGACAACTCAAATTCACGAGCTCATATCTTAAGATCTGAGTGACAGATTTGAGAAAAAATTATAAAGATGGAAATATGAGACAATTACGAGCACATAATAAATGTTGGACACACTAACCACACTTAGAGGGGGGGTGAATGAGTGTGGGGTTCTTTTTCCCAAAACTTCCCTCTTACACAAAAACTCATTAATTAATAATCACCATTAACTCATTATTCATTGTTATCATTTATAACTAGTTTAGATGTGAACACATATCAACAATATATCATCAACAATTCATCACCACAAGGAACGCAAAGAACAAAAGATGTATGTACAAATTTTCTTTTTATTACAGACTACAATCCTTGGGGTTTATCAACAACAATTGAATAGAGTACAACTCTACAAGAGCACCAACTCTATATGAAAGACTCAACTTACATCCTCAACACCAACCGAGACAAGGCAACAATCCTCCACATGTATCAATCTATCACTGGTACACGACCTGTCAGTAGTGCAACCCGTGTGTGTACGCACCCTGGCTCACTACAACCCGTGTATGTATGCAACCAATCTATAATGAAACATGCGTATACTTCTAAGCAACTAGGGTTTTTATTTTCTTCACATACTCAGATCTTATGCTCCCTGCAATCACATTCTCTTATATCTTTCACTGTCCAAACTGACCACCAACCAGTCACAACACATCCAAGCTCTCCAATAGCTTATTCATGCTTCTCAATCATACAATATAAATGCTACTCAAACATGTGTAAAAAACCAGTATACTATAACCATCATATCAATACTGAATCATAAGAGTGTTGCTCACTCCATCAACCAAATCAAACCATATCACAACAACCATACTAAGAATGCCTTAAGCATTCATCACACAACAAACACAAGTATCCATCAAGACAATAATATCACCATACCAGAATCTCTATGGCAGAGCTGAGCCCATAGAGTGAAGATATGGAACCTTCTCTAGTCTTCAACAACCAGTCATCAGCTCAAACACAAGTCTCCATGACTTTATCCACTATACGGGCCCTATATTCATACAACCCGCATGTGTACGTGCTATGGCCCATTACAACCCGCATATACCTCAGAAACTAGGGTTTCTGAAGCTCTGAGACTTTTGCCGTCAAGATCTCAGACATTGTCGAAAATTTGATGCATCTATGATATCCTCCTCACGCTCTCTCTCTCAGAATAGATCTTCAATCATGCTCAATATATACTCACAAAAGATACACAAGATATACTCCCAAAAAAATGTACTCTCCACAAGAGACCTAGCCTCTTATTTATACTCTTCATCTTCTAGATCACTTAATCCACTTCTAGGTCACTTAATCCACTTCTAGGTTACTTAACCTATTTTCCTCATTTTAGGGTTAACGACATCCATAAATAGAAAGTTCTCCATTACTTTATCATTTAAATATTCCTCCTCGATTTTGTCACCTTACTTTAACATTTAAATAGTCCTCCTTGACTTCGTCACTTCACTTTATCATTTACATAACAATTTCTTCCTCTCAAGCACTTTGACTTCTTTGACCTCATGGGGCTTGAAGCCATCATATGGGGGTCCTTCAACTTCGCAGGGCCATAAATCTCAAACTGTGAGGAGTTATGTGACATTCCACATACCATCGGAAATGGCATGAAAACAACTATCCATATAGGATAGTTTCACCAACAAAATCACTGATATTCATCTCATTATTCCACGTACAATCATTGGTTCTCTCAAATCACAACTCAACCGCAAAGCATCTTCCTGTGAAGGATTTCACCATAAGGGGGCTACTTTGGAGTTCATCCATTTGTACTTCTTATCAACCATGACAAGAAAATAATGATTCATCTTTACATCAAACAAACTATGCATCATATACAAATGAATCCATCTTCATCACGTATCAATGACAACTCATTGATCCATCTTCATCTATGCATCATATCAATGATAACTTATTGATCCATATTCATCAATTGGTTTCCAATTGACATCTATTATTCTCATCAAGGACAATACATATACATTGTTCATCAACCATCAATCAATCAATCAATCCTATCAATCAATCACTTAATCACTTGACATTAACCAATCAAATCATTGGCATCAATGAAAACATGATCCAATAATCTCCCCCTTTGGCATTGATGGAAATACCAATCATTGATGTCAACATGTAGACAATGCATGCTCTACATCAATATTCATCAATCATAACAAAGTGACTATCTCTCCCCATCAGACTATCTCTCCCTATCAATAAACATCAATCACATCAATGTGACTATCTCTCCCCTTTTGACATCAATGACAAAGGGCCATTCTCCTTTTGGGGCTGCTCCCCCTGTCTGAATGCCTTTGATCTTCCTCTAAATAATCTCTCCCTTTTTGAGCAAGGGATATCACTCTGATGTAATGCTGAAGATACATTGCTCACACTCCCTCTGTGATCATCACTCCCCCTTGAATTATGCCTCTATTCTCTTTCTTCAAATATAGGGATCTTTTCTAGGTATACATCTGATAAATATCTCCTCCTAGAATCATGGGAAGAAGAATGACTCCCCATATGGGTATGTATTCCCCTATCTCCTCTGCAATATGATCAACATGCAATTGTTGCTGCTCAACCAGATCATAGATCAACTTCTTTTTCAATGACGATCCTTGGACCTATCCATGCATCAAACTTATCCGGAACAAAAGATATGTCAACAATAAAATAGAGAAACATGAACAAAATATCAACCAAGTACATCATGTAGGAAAATGTTCCCATCATGCACAACACCCATGTACATCAACCATGTAATCAACATCATACAATGTGCCAAAATATATCATCCATGGAATGTATCAACCATATGCCTCTATCAACATGTAAACATGTGCATCTACCAATATGCCAACCATGTGCATCTACCAACATGCCAAAAAAGTGTCATATCACTCATGATATGTCTCTACCATGATCCAAGTGCCTCAATCATCAAATGCCTCATGTACCAAAATATATGCTAATCAAGTAATACCAATGGTGTACTATCATCAAGCATATGCCATCTACGCGTGTACCAAACATGTACATGTATCAACACTTGTACCAAGCAAGTACATCAACCATGCACCAATAACACAACATGATGAATTATCATACATGTATGCCAAATCCTCCATAAAATATGTGCCAATCAAACTGCCAGTAGGTGCCTCTACCAATCATGCATCAACTATAGATCATAAATGATGTACAACATGATCAGCTCAACAACTCACCAACTACATGTCCCAATATGTAGCCCATCCATATTCCAAATGCATGCATCAAGTTTTCCAACAAGTAAGCTTCCAATTATACATCATAAGATATATCAATGAAACTCAAAATATGTACCAGCCATGTACACCAACAGATCATCATCAATCCTCCATTCACTACAACAAATACTAAGCATCCAACAACACATGTACTAGTAGTATGCTTCAATAGATCAATGATATCTCAAGATATATCACATAACCAAGGTGCCATAAATTCACTGTCATAACCAACATTGTTCTTCAACAAAAAATTCCTCAATCCATACTCATGGGTTAGTTCCATGCATCCAAGATGGCCTTTCATTATTTTTATCAACACATTACATAATCCAATATAGAATCATGAAAACCTGCAACAAACAATGTCAGAACTTGCAAAAAATAATGTCATACCCTGCAAAAAAGTGTTATACTGATCCAGGTGGATATCGGTGGCCACCCACCTTTTCCGACTGACTCAAAACAGTTTTTTGGCAATTTTGGCAATTTACTATTTTTAGCAGGTTTTAACTTTCGGGGCCATTTTGAGGGCCTAAATGAAGTTTTTTCGAGATCAAGGTTCTCAATGATATCCAAAGGCATGATTGAGCCCCCAAAATGAATCTCCTCGACGATACCTTTCCAACGAGCTATCATATGCCTAAAACGGAGATTGTATGCAAAAGTTACGACCCCGGGAAGTTGATGTACTAACTTACCCAAACAGGGCCCACACGACCTTTGGCGCTTCATCTCCCAGGGTTAGGTTTTTAGATGTCTAGAAATTTTGGCATTCCTGTTTATTGTAAAAAGGCCTCTAGAGCCTCATTGTAATCATCTTCTTGCGAATGCAAGTAGCCGTCACATCTCTTCTCAGAGATAAGCTGCCACCATTCTAGCGAGTCTTTCACTCTGTATTTTTATAGTCTCTGTACATTTCTTTGATTAATAGAAATCATGTATTACTGTATATCTGTGTTTATGGTTGCATCTATGATACATTTATGTTATATTATTGAATATCTGCAATATCTCTATGCATTTCTTTATTATATCTCTGCTCTCATTTCGTGTCGAAAATAATCCGGATCAATGGTATCAGAGCAGGCTGCTCTTGATCATTTTTTCAGTGCATGTCCCCGACGAGGTCCAAGTATAGCAAGTTGGGTCTCGAGCTTGTCTCTCTTGAAGATAATTGTTTTCACACACCCAAGAAACCCTCAATGGCGGAAGAAAAGAAAAACGATGGAGCAGACGATTCTATCAATCTGTTACTTGAGCAAGCTCTCACGCAACAGAGGGACGAAATGATGGAGAATTTTGCGCACATCCTTCAACACTTGCTGATAGCATCAAGCACATCTTCATCAAGTGGCCACTTTGGAGGCACCTCGCCTTTCAAGGTACAAGTTAACTTTGATATTCCTGTATTTGAAGGACAGATAGATGCAAAAGCCCTAGAAAAATGGTTAACTCTGCTAGAAGGTTATTTCTCTGTTCACAATTTTTCCGACAAAGAAAAGATCACCTTCGCACTCCTTAAAGCTCTCCATCATGTCAAACATTGGTGGGAAACTTACTGGGAGAAAAGTTCCATAGAGGAGTCTGGAATATATGGGGCCAATCCCACTTGGGAATTTTTTGTGGATGCGGTAAAGGAACAATATTACTCTGTTGGAAATTATGAGGACCAGTACATGAGATGGACCACACTGCAGCAAGAGAGGGGCCAAGCAGTTCCAGAGTTCACTAATACCTTCCATACCTTGCCCACCAAGATGGGTATCAAAGACTTCGAGCGACATTTGGTTCTGAAATACCATGGGGATCTACACAGATACATCCAGACTGAAATGGATTTTCTGGACATCTCATCACTCGGTGCTGCTTATCGATATGCTGCTAAAATTGAGTAGAAATTTAAGCACCAGAACAAATGGGAGTTCAGGTCTGCAAATCCGCAACAACCAAAGTATGACAAAGACGGCCCTAACAAACAGTTTCCCAAAAACTAGTCCAAGACACAGGAAAATAAGGGTCACAGGAAGACAAAGAAGGACACCGGAAAATGGTGCGATTTCCACAAAAGCCCTTGGCACAACATCTATGAATGTCACTCAAAAAAGTCATTGGTGGCCGAGATCAAAGACAAGGAGCTGAACCCTGATTCATAATATGATTCCGAAAACACTGGTAAGGGACAAATCATTGACGCAGAATCCACTGCTATTTTCGCAATCGCATCAATTCAACCAGAAGAACCAACAGATCTCGAAGAGGGGGAGCGCCTTTTTCATTCACAGATGTGGGTGAAGGGGACCCCACTACATTTTATTGTTGATAGCGAAAGCCAGAAGAACCTCATCTCAGCAGAGGTCATCAAATAGTTGGGATTGTCGACAACACCACACCCACAACCATACAACATCGGGTGGCTTCACCAAGGATGAGATCTTCGTGTCAGCCAGCAATGTCGATTGTCATACGACATCTATCCCTTCAAGGATGAGGTATTATGTGATGTTTCCCCACTGGATGTCTGTGATGTTCTCTTGGGCCAACCATATATGTGGAAGCGCCATGTTGTTTATGAGTCTCGACCCCGTAGTGTCATTGTTACATTGGGGGGTCATCTCTACAGAATACCAGAGGTAGTTCCAAATATTGTTCCACCTAAAAAGTTCCGCAAGGTAGTATCTCATACTGCAAAATTTAACTTCTTCACAATCTGTTCAAAAGGGGAACAAAAGGACATTGCAACCACTACAGTTTTTCCCCCAGCACCTTCTATCCAACAGAAGCAGGTCGACAAGGTTGCAACAAAGCAAAAATATTCCTTCTGCACACCTTCCTCTCATGTATCTCAACTTGTTGAACAACCTCAACTTCAACAGGTTCATGACATACTTCCACAAACTAAGCAATGCGACGTCTCCAACAATACAAGCAACTCACCCAGATGCAGATCCAACAAACGCTTTTCCCTCTCCCCTGGGAACTCAACACAATGGAGACCATTGCTTCCTAAGGAGGGAGGATTGATCCAGGTGGATATCGGTGGCCACCCACCTTTTCCGACTGGCTCAAAACAGTTTTCTAGCAATTTACTATTTTTAGCAGGTTTTAACTTCCGGGGCCATTTTGAGGGCCTAAATGAAGGTTTTTCAATATCGAGGTTCTCAATTATAGCCAAAGGCATGATTGAGCCCCAAAAATGAATCTCCTCGATGATACCTTTCCAACGAGCTATCATACGCCTAAAACGGAGATCGTATGCAAAAGTTACGACCCCGGGAAGTTGATGTACTAACTTACCCAAACGGGGCCCACATGACCTTTGGCGCTTCATCTCCTAGGGTTAGATTTTTGGATGTCTAGGACTTTTGGAATTCCTATTTATTGTAAAAAGGCATCTAGAGCCTCATTGTAATAATCTTCTTACGAATGCGAGTAGCTGTCACATCTCTTCTTAGAGATAAACTGCCACCATTCTAGCGAGTCTTTCACTCTGTATTTTTACAGTCTCTGTACATTTCTTTGATTAATAGAAATTGTGTATTACTGTATATCTATGTTTATGGTTGCATCTATGATACATTTCTGTTATATTATTGAATATCTGCAATATCTCTGTGCATTTCTTTATTATATCTTTGCTCTCATTTCGTGCTGAAAATAATCCGGATCATATACCATCACATCAAGCTGCAACCCATGTGCATTGCATTTTTCCCAAGGCTTTACCACATATACGTGGCCTGATGCACAACATATCACATATGTACATGAACTATTCAAGGTCAGCCTGCGTATGTACATGGTTGATACCACTGTCACCCACATGTGCTTCATTAGATGACTTACTATAGCTTCCCTGAAGGCTTCCATTCTGCTATGGCTTCTCAATCTTCTTCACCCACTTCTGAAGGTGTCCCTGCTTCTCAGAACATGAGCTCTGAGCATCCATATTTAAAATATGTCTCCCTTCCTTACTTCATTAATTCTTCTATCCATGCTATGTGAAGTCCTCATCATGAAATTTCTTCTTGTGTTCCAACAATCCTGGGATTTGTGGCCAAATCCACTACAACTGTAGCATCTCATGGTGTTACAGTGAACAAAAATGTGTCCTACTTGGCCACATCTCCAACACCTTATGGTGTTATAAAATCTTCCATTATATCTCCTTTCATAAGCTATACATTCAAAATATTTGTGACCATATTCATTACATGAATAACAATTCCCATGAAAAATACTTTCATACCTTAGCTTTGGTGTCCCAAAGATAGCTTCTTGATGTCTTCCTTGCTTTGTTCTTTTGAAATTTTCTTTGCCTTGTGTGGATGGTTGATTTTCAACATTTCCTTGATCCTTTGATGGACTTACCTCATGCTCCTTTGACGTGCTTGCTTCATCATGTGTAGCTTCTCCTTTGTAACCAAGACCTGATTTATCATATGGTGATCTTTGATTTTCCAAGATCTCACTCAAGATTTGTGAGCTATTCAAGAATTTGTTTGACTTCTCTACCTTCTTTCTAAGGTCAACAATTTCAGCTTCTAACTTATGACATGCCTCTTCCTTTTCATTTATTTGATTCTTCAATAGTTCTTCTACCCTTTTGGCATCTTCAATTTGGGTTTTGAGATGAACAATAGTTTCAAAACTTTTTCTAATCTCATCATCTACCTCCCTTTCTTCTTTTTCTTTCTTTAGTCTTGTGGTCTCTTCTTCCTTTTCTTCTACTTGAGTCTTATTACTCTCCTTTTGTTCCTTGAACATTTCCTTTAACTTCAAGATGCGATTTGACTCTTCTTAAGAAAATTCTTAGTGTTATCTGAAATACAACTATAGTATATATAATAGTGATCATTTATATATTCATATAGACCCTCTTCAACTTTCTCTTTAAGCTCCAATAGTTTTTCTTCTACTTCTTCCATGAGATAACAATCAACTGATTTTTATCCAAACTACTTCTAGATCTTCTTCACTAGTAGAGAAAAATTCAACATCATCACATTTTGAATTAATGTAATCAAGGGTTTGTGGAGATTGTTTACCTTCATTTGAAATGTCTTCAAGATCTTCCTCTTTTCCAACATCATCACATGATTCTTTGCCTTCATTTGGAATTTCTTCAAGATATTCCTTTTTTCTTTGAAACGTATCCTCCAGCTTTAGCCATAGATCCTTGGCATAATTGCATTGTCCCATGCTCTCTTTGATAGGGCTTGAGATTCCACTAAGAATGGTCTTGAGAGCCAATGCATCATTCTTCTTTCCTTCCCTTTGAGATGAAAATTTTGAATTGTTCTTAAATGAAAATACTCCACCAATGGCTGCCTTCCAAATACCTATTCCCATTTCCATCAAATGTACTCTCATCTCTATTCTCCACGTATAATAGTTTTCCTCATCAAGGATTGGAACTTTGTTGGAACAGGGGAAAACCTAGGGTTCAACGCTCAAGAGCGCACCAACAAAACCCTAGCTACTGACCCTTTCGACAAGACCTGTGAAGCAGATGCAGTCTCACCCGAGGTAGAGGCAGGGGTGGTTGCAAGACTCAGGTGTCTTCAACCTTAGTTGGGACATAGACCTGTGATTATCTTGCTTACAATGCACTTAGCATCAATTATTCATTAACATACATTCATTAATACACTTCACAGAAAGCACAGAGCACCGCAGTAATTCCTCAGATCTGGCACTTAGCAACGATAAACAGGTTATACCTAATAGATTAAGCACTTAGAATATTATATATCATATCTAGCATGAATTCATATATCATAATCACAAAGAATCAATAGATCTATCTAAACATATAAAATCACTTAGCAAGAGAGAGACAAACACATCAACACAATACACAGAGTTACCGTGGTTCACCCCCACCCCGGGGCTACGACCACAAAGTCTTCTTCTGTTATTATCTTCTGTAAACCAAGTTACAACACAAAGCCTTCAAGATCCTACCCTGCCTAGGACAAGATATCCACATAGCTCACTAGATCCTCTTTCCCTGGGTAGGTCCAAGAACTAAGTCCTTCCCTAACTCGTGCACTCAACACTTACAATACTTATAGTAGGCACAGAGCTCTTACAGTCACACAAACATCTGATTACATAGATCTACTTTATGCACTAAGACATTCACTTTAGATCACATAGCTGACACACGCATCTCCTTTCTTACATTGCCTACCCTTCTATTTATACATACAAAAGGCCTAAATAAGGGCCAATATCCCTTTCCCATTACAATATTCTCGAAAAGCCCAAAAAGCCCCAAAAGCCCAAAAATCCCTAAAAAGGGGCGAAGATCCCGTGATCTCCTCTTCGCCATGCGCTCCTTCTCCGATTGGATGTCGGAGTACCAAAAATGGTCAAATATGACCAAGTATTCCTCAAAACTTGGTCAAGGGCCAATAGGCCCCCAACACTCACTTGTGACTCGTCCCGAGTCACTCATGTTTGGCCAATTCTGCTTCAAGCACCTCGAGTTTGGCTCAAGCCTCTTCGACCTGTTGCTTTGCGATTTCCTCCTGCTCGGTAAACTCCTGGATGAGTGCGTTATTGACTGGTCCATCTAGGTGCTGCTTTGCTGTAATCACGACCTATTGAAGCTCTGTCCCTTGGTTCTCAATCTCTAAAAATAGTTGATATGCCTTATCCTGCAAAGGTTGAAGTTGTTGCGTCACTTCCATGACCTTGCTTTGGATCATGTGGATCTGATGCTGTGCGATGCGTTTCTTGTGGGATCACTTCATTTTCTCTATGGTTTGTAGGGCCTTCAAATGCATCTGAAGTCTATCTACATGCTGCTTCGCTTCCTAGAGTTTCGACTCCAGTTTATGCAATTCCGGGTTCTTGGTCAGGTTCTCATGTATCTGCGCACTTCTGGTACTTAGTTGTTTGCATTCTTCAGTGAGTTATTTAATCCTTTCTATTGTACCCCGGGCAGTTATTTCTCGCTGGTCACGCTCTTCTTGAGGGGTACTTGGGATGATCTGAAGCTCTAAGTCCATGACTCTTTGCTGAATAACTTCAACAAGCTTCATCACCTGACGATCTAAGGGTTCTTTGGCCTTTTGTTCTAAGTTGGTCATAGAGAGAAATGCTCTGTTGACAACTTCTTCGATCCCGATTTTCTTCACGAGAAGCTGCTCCTTCTCCTTTTGGATTTTTTCTCTATCTTGATCAAATTTCTCTTGGATGGCCTCCTTCTCTTGCTGTGTAGCTCGACGCTGCTCTATGATTTCTTGCTGTGCTTTCTTTAGGGCCTGGGTGGCCTGCGCTGTTACTTCTTATGCTTTTCGAAGGTGTACTTCAACTATGTAAGCAATCCTGCAGAGTTGAATTGATTCATCTCCTGCTTTTGTTGTTCCTTCTGGCACGGGCACAGTGGAGACTGCGCGGTTAGATTGAAGTGCTCGCTACACTCCTTGGAGCTCGGCTTCAATTCTGTCGTACATTGTCTGTTTCTTGGCCTCCTGCTTTTCTGTAATTTCTTCTATGGCTTCATTCAAAGTTGCGAGGAGAAAGCTGAAGTCGTCACGGTTGAGCGTGGTCTTCATATTGGTCATGGTCGCTTTTGATTTCTTCTTAGAGGAATACTTCGAAGGTGACCCTTTTGTCTTCTTTGGAACTTCGACTTCGTCATCTAGTTGTTGTTTGACTTCCTCTAGGTCTTCGTTGTTACCTTCTTGATCGGGTGTGATGGAAGCTGTCTTTACATAGTAGTTATCTACATCCTGAACCTCTTCAAGCTTCTTTATTTCCTTTGTCTTCTTCATCTTACTAGGCCCAGGTGTGTCCTACGCAGCTTCTAGGCTGTCAATGCCTAAAATGTCCATTGGATTTGCTGGAACAAGGAGGTCCGCCGACCATTCCTTGGTGATTTCTTCTAGGTCTTCTTCGGTCAGCTTATAATAGGAATGAAGCTGTTCCTGGTGTTCATCAACGCATGGAGTTAGGTATATAAAGTGGCGGTCTGCGCTAAACTTTATCAAAGGCCAGAACCTTTGTAAAGTGTTTGGGGTTATGCGAGGTTGACCTCCTATGGATACTTTTAGTTGGTTATAGTATCTGTGAAAAATGGCATTTGATTTCCACTGCTTGCTCATGTTCGTCGAGTACCATAAGGTACTGAACTTCGCAGCTAATGGTTTGAATGGGTCGAGGTCTGGGAAGGTTGTGCCTTTCGGTAGATCCCATGCAACAAAGGCGATCAATATTAGAAGCCAGCTAAAGTGGAATTCATGCCCATGGTCCTAAGCTTCTCTACAGTTAATTACTAGCTGATTGACCAAGTATTTTGCCCAATTCATTTGTAGTCCCTCTACGCATTTTCTTGCAAGGTCCACTACGAAGCCTGATACTTGTGTAGGTATATTCTTACGTACTAGCTTCCCTGCTATCAGCTGACATGCGAGGCACACTGTGCCACTCTCGGTAGAGGCTACCTTGTAACCTCGCATGCCTTTTTCAACATTTCCATAAGCCTCTTTAATATTTTGTGAAAGAGCACGGTCCACGGTCTTTCCAGGGTAGTACTCATGGGGATCAGGGCCCTGCATGCTAAGCCCAATAATCCTGTTGATCAGCGTCGGATCAACATTTATGCAACGATTTAACCATAGGTATCCTCCGTGGTAATTTGCTAGCAACAATTTCACACAATCAATCACCTCCTGATGTCTGCTGAAGTGCAGTATTTTCATAACGTTGAGTAGAGTAGACTGCACAAGGTTCATCGTCCATTGCTGAGGAATGATCTTCAATTTTCGACCCTTAGTCCTTGTTAAGTACTTGGATGGTGCGAGCATGCTATAGGCTTTACGATCTCCCAGGTTGAAGTCGCAAAACTTCAACGCTATAACCTTGTCTTGATCTGCGCGGTAGGTGCGAACTCCTTTCGGTAGATATGCAGTGACTAGGGTGTATTCAAAGTCTCTAGGGACACTGTCCCTATTAATCTCACCACTTAGAGGGGGAATGTAAGTTGGTAGGATGGTTGGCACTAACTTCACGTTAGCTGCATCGTCTCTATGCTTAGTTCTCGACTCTGCACCGACTCAAGATGTTACAGCTCGAGCAATCGATGGGGAGGCTGCCACACCTCTCAAGGACAAGGCTTGGACTATGGTGGACATTCCTCTTTTCGACATGACTCTTTCTGTGCTTAAGCTAGCAAGTACTTCTCTCACCGATTCTTCTGCTGTGCTAAGTTCGTCGGACATGTGAGCTCAAGATCACTGTCTCGGGTTGTCAATGGATTGTCGGTACTGTAATTAGATAGAGAATAAAGCTGGAGTAATCATTGTTTCATAATGTGGGTATTTTGTAAGCTCAAGTTCTCAATTGGCAAAAGTGTCTTCCGGGCATGGTGTGACAGAATAAATAAGTTGTTGGCAAATGTTTAACAGGCAGCGTATGCTTGTCATTGATGGCAAGTACAACAGCGATAATGGCATGTAAAGATCAGAATGTAACATATGGGCATCGGATTGTTGGACATGTTTAGCAAGCAAGGAAGATCAACATAAAGGCAAGCAAGGAAGATCAACAGAAAGACAGGCAAGGAAGATCAGTAGAAAGGCAGGCAAGGAAGATCAGCAGAAAGGTAGGCAAGGAAGTAGAACAACAATGCAGTGATGATGGAAGAGGAGGAGCAACAGTGAACGTTGGATCTCATTCAGAATCCCCAATGACCGTCATATCTGTTTGTGGACAAGAAGAACACGCAAGAGAGGAGGACAGATCTCAGGCGTTAGATCCAAGCGTAGGGATACGACCATCATTGGATCAAGGAGAACCTGCACGATCTTTAAAGTGCAAGGAGAAGCGGGCGTACAAAATCCCGAAGTAAACTCCATTTCAGAGTTTTGGATACGAGATTTTGAATTGCCAAAGAACACTTAACAACAAGAATGACGAATTTGTGAAATGAAAAATCCCAAAACAGACACGTCAACAAACCACGTCAGCAAACCACATCAGCTAAGAACACGTGGCACAACCAGGCAATGACAAGTGTCAAGCTGATTCAACATTTCAGGCACATGTAAGTCACGAATCAGAGTGACACGTGGTAGTTATTTGACATGTGTCAATCCACGTGTCACATCAGCAGGTTTACATCCCTTTCAGAGTTTTGGGAATCGGGAGATGGATATGTTAAGAACTCCTACCATAGGAGTCCCGAAGTTGCGAACCCCGAAATCACGAACGTCGAAATCTCGTCAATTGTCCATCTCAGGGGGTTATGTAGACCGTTGATCTGAATCCATTTCAGAGTTTCACGAATCGCGACTTGGAGAGGCAATAAACATAACCACATGAGTCCCGAGATGCTGAAACACGAAATTGCGAAATGCTTTAGGCCAGTGGTCTCAGCCAGTGGTCACACCATTGAAGAGCTGAAGAGAAGAGTACGTGCAGACAAGCTCCTTTTCGACGTTTCGGGGATCGCGACTTATAAAGTCGAGAAACTTCACAACGGGATTAACGAAAAGGAGAAATGTGAATTCGTGAAAAGAACGTTATGAACAAGCACTTGGTCATGGCCATGGTCATATAAAGGAAGGAGCTAGCGCAGAAATGCTCTATTTCGGAGTTTCAGAGATCGCGTCTGGGAGTTTCGAGACACTGGATCATACGAATGCCAAAAATACCGAAAAGATGAAATGTTGCTGTAACCGGTGGACAACGCCAATGGTCACGTAGAGGAGGGAGCTAGAGTGGCCGAGCTCCTTTTCAGAGCTCGCGACATGGAGAGTCAAGATGTCTCATTGGCGAATCCACGATTTGCGAAAGTGTGAAACGAATAAATAACGCCAGAGTTAATCCAACGGTGCTGGTAAATTTGATCACGATCGAAGGGCTAATGTTGCCCTTCGCAGTCTAACTGCTGGAAACCATTGATGGTCTCTGCCAAAGGATTCAAAGAGACCTGTGTGTGATCGCCAGAGGAGCTGAAGGGTCTCCAAGCTTCTTCCAGTGAATGAAGACGATTCTTAGAGGGATTGATAGATGGATGAGCGTTGAAGTCTGTGACTGAAACAGAGAGGGTCATCTCGACTGTAACAGAGAAGATGAAGAGTCTGAACTACCAGAGAGGCTGAGGAATATCAACAGAACACCCAGTTATGCTGGACACGTGATGTGAACCACTAGAGAAGCTGAAGAGTTGCGATGAACAGGTAGAACACTCGAGAGGTGGAGGATATCGATGTGGTGTGAGAATGCAGAGGATTGCATGCATTACATGCACAGGTAGCACAGAAGCTATAAATACACAGTAGAGAGAAGAGATGGGGTTGTTGTTGCTATTGGAGTTGCGGTTGTCACTATGCAGGATAATTGAGGGGTGTGCAAGGAGGCAGAGCGCAGGAGAAGAAATGCACAGTAGGGGAATGTTGCATTGAAGGGATATGGCGTAGAGAGAATAAAAGGCAGAAGAATAGAAAGTGCAAGGGGTGTGCAGAAGACACTGATGCAGACAGGGTAGAGCAGTGTAACAGAACAACGACAAGACTGGTAAGACATTGAATAACTTTATATCACTGTAATAAGTTTTAGTAACAAGGAATTTATATTTCAGGGAGGTTGGGAGGTGTTAGGGAGGACTGTTGTCCTCAGAGGTTCAAGTGGGTGCTTGAACACAGGGAGTTGTAGCTAGAGAAACCAGGGAGTTGGTGCTTCCTTCTAGTTGGTGCTAGAGAATCCAGGGAGTTGGTGCTTCCTTCTAGTGGGTGCTAGAGAAAACAAAGATTCCATGCTCTCAGCAAGTTGCAGCTTGCAAAAATAGAGGTTGTAGCCTAACAATGAGTTGGTGCTCATATGTATGATAATGTAAAGAATGTAGATAATACTTATCATATAAAGAAAAAGAGGTTTTTACCCTGTATGGGTTTCCTCGGGAAATATCTGTCTCTGTGTTTCTCATATATGTGACTGATGCTGAATGTGCCTTTGTTTATTTCCCTGCATTATTGTGATCATCATTGAGTGCCTTGTAGAGATTTAAAAAAAAGCATAATTGTTTAAACACGGTAACAACTGATTCACCCCCCCTCTCAGTTGTCCAACATAAGTAACTTTGCAATGGATTGATTGCAATGAATATGAAGCTTCCATGACCATTGATCTATCCATTAAAGTGAGGTCCAATGGTCTGGTGGTGGTATTTTAATGCTTTTCTGCCCCTCCGGGGCGGAAGTCGAACGGGTATATCGGTCAATGGATATATTGCTTCACCATGGAGAAGTACCGGGTGTCGTTGTTCTGATATCCTGACGAAGTTCAAATTCTTAATGTTTTCCTTCTGCGGGGTTCCTTCTGGCACATTCTATAATTTTTCCAACTTCGCTTTCTTCTTCATGAGTTTCCTTGACTTCTTGCCAGTGAGATTCATCTCAGTCAACCTTTTTCCATTCTGATTCTTTGCTTCTTTAGGCATGGTAACTTCACGTTGTGGGGTAGGGTTCAGGATTGATGTTTCTTCCTTCATTGGCTCTGGGGTAGGTGCCCTACTTTCTAGTTCTTGTACTTGTTCAACTCTGAAATTCAAGTCTTGATACCTAAATAGCTTTGCGTTATCCTCTCGTTCTTCGATTAAATGCACTATTCATCTGGCCACGAAAGCCTTTAACTCTTTCTTCTTTTATTCTAAGTCTACCTCTTCTTGCTTTTGACTCTGATCTTTTGCAATCCAATTTTTTCCTAACAAAACTAGAAATGGAGCACTACTTTCCACGAACTTAACAATCTCAAAATATTCTTCGGTTGAGGTGCCATGGGTAGTCATGGCTATCTGGGTAATCCGTCCACATAAGGTTACCAATTTTCCTTTAAACAAGCTTACTCCTCCTAGTGAAGGAACAAGAGCAGGTCTTCCTAGGGTTTCCAAAGTGCTTTCAGTCATGATGTTTATCGGTGTTTCCTCATCCAGAGTACAGTCAATTTCGAAGTCCCCTATTCTCACTTCAACTTGTTCTTTCTTCTTGAAGATCTCTAATAAGCTAATGTCTTTGTGATCATTCAGGCTGTCTTTCATTTTCAGTAACATAATCTCTGATTCTTTTCGAGGTTCCTCTATAATCCGAGTCTCTTGATCTCCTTTAGGTTTTGCTTGCTCTATATTCAACTTTTCAATTCTATCAATCATTCTAGGGAAATCCAGTACTTCATGGTCCATAACCTTACAACAGAGACAATTTGTTCTTCCACCAGGGCACTCCTTAGCTAGATGTCCTGGTTTTCTGCAACTGTAACATAGGCTCAATCCTTTTTTTCTTTTAAATGATCACCAAATTTTTCTATACTACGCGCCAGGATAATGGTAGCTAGCCTGCAACAAATTCTTTCGAGGATCCTGCATCCATCTGTTAGTCCAAACATTTTTTCTATGCATAGGTATAACATATCTATCATTATTCATATCAAACTTTCTTTCATCTAACAATGCCCTAGTTTTCAAGC
>ML805074.1:181135-196974 GCA_009831015.1 Picea engelmannii | reverse complement strand
AAAAGGTAAGTTTTAACCTTTGTGTTGTTAGAGTTTATAGAGTCTAAGAGTGTAAGTTGAGTTCTAGTTGTAGAGAGTTGACTTATACTCTAAGTTAGATTCCCTTCTAAATACCTTAATAAAAGACTACCTTATTTATACCTAACCTCCCCCTCTTATCCTTATATATATATATATATACCTTATATATATATATATATATATATAAAGAAAGAAATAAAGAAGAACAACTCCAAACCTTCAATCAAAAACACATTATAAAAAATTGAATTATTTCAAAGATTTTAAATTTCATAATTTTTATAGTGATAATTACTAAAATATATTACCCCTTCATAAAAAATCAAAGAGTAAATATCTATTCTTAATAAAAAAAAAAAAAAAAAAAACATTAAAATCCTTTAATTCAAATAATTGTTACTCATTTTCTATGTCTACTCTACTCAATATGCGAATGCAGAAATGACTCTACTCAAATAATTATATCTACAATACCCGTTCACCCATACGCTTTGAGGAGACAAACTTTGGTAAGGAGGGATTTGTTTAAGGGGGGAAATCATATTGATAGTGGTGGAAAAATAATTCAAATCAATTGCTTATTTCCTTGGCAGTGATAACCTTACCCTTGTTCAAGAAAGTAGGCCCATTTGAGGTAGATATTTTCTATATCTACTCTACTCTAATCAAGGGCCATCCGAGATCGATCAAATCGAGACTTTCACGCAAGACTATTGAGGGAAAGGAGGCACGAGAATATCGAGGGAAAGGAGGGAAAGAATATTCATATGTTATTTAAGCTACCGACCTAACCTTTCTTTCAGTGATATCTATAATTGTTTCATTGATTCGATTCAGGTTACTACTGATAAAAACCCTTGAATACATAGTGCCCTCAGAATTTCCCATGATTTAAAAAAAAAAACCTATGTGCCTTTTAAAAATATATCTAGAAGGTCTACATTCTACAATTCACAGCTGCAAATGTGATTGGGATAGAAGGTTGAGACCGAGATCGAGATCGAGGGTCATCCAAGACTAATACCAAGAGTTGTGCATGAGACCATCGAGGTCCATCCAAGACCGAGACAAAGACTTACACATGATACTGTTGAGGGAAAGGAGGGAAATAATGGTATGTTCTTTAAGCTACCCTAACCTTTCTTTCAGTGATATCTAGCATTGTTTCATTGATTCAATCCAGGTGACCATTGAAAAAAACCCTTGAAGACACAATGCCCTCGAAATTTCCCATGATTTTACAAAAAAATTAAAAATGCCTAAAATAAAAGATTAAGGTGTCCCCAATAAACCTATTCTACCCTAACCCTAACCTTATACTACCCACGTGCTTTATTAATTAATTAATAGCGGATAGGTTCATGTGCGAGTTTCTCAAGTTTTTCCATAATGAATAAATTTTGTAGTGGTGAGAATGGAGTAGTATTGTTGAGGACATGCTCATGGATTTTCTCTCCTTTTGACTCCTCCATCGACTCATCCTCTTGAGATCCTATATCCTTTGAACATACACTAGAACCATGAATCCACAATGCCATCTCATCTTCGCTTCATCCTACTCTTGAGAGGACTCTAGCCACCTTTTCCATTTATTTGTCCATGATTTTNTCCTCCATCGACTCATCCTCTTGAGATCCTATATCCTTTGAACATACACTAGAACCATGAATCCACAATGCCATCTCATCTTCGCTTCATCCTACTCTTGAGAGGACTCTAGCCACCTTTTCCATTTATTTGTCCATGATTTTATTAGATGGTATATTGTCCATAGTGTGGAGGTCGACGAGTGTTCCATTTTCTTGCTATTGGTGCAATCCTATAAATGAAGGGGTTGTTTGTTCTACTTCATTCCAAACTAGGACTCCCAAGACATAAAGAGTACATGAAACTTAGCAAAAATTTGGACCCCATAAAATAACTACTCCAAAGTTTAGTTATTTTTCATTTAGAGAAGATGAAAGAAGCAACCCACGACATGACATATCATTAACATCCACCTACACAATGCCAACTTCCACACCAATGTTAACTTAATCTAAGTGGAGGGTTGTGAAATTTCATGTCTCATTCCAATTTTTTTTATCTCTAGAAGAAACCTTAGAAGAGAGAGGTTATATAGTTTAATCAAGCCCCCTCAAAGAAGAACACTAAAAACTACACAATTTGTACAACTAAAGAAAAAATTAATATGGTGAAAATTACAAAATTCTATGACTTTACCATAACTTAAATGTTTTTTTTACATGTTCTATACATATGAATTATTCACATGAGGTGGTTATTATAGTCCTTGCTTTGCAAGGACTAAAAAGAGGAGAGGATGTATTTTTGAATCGTGTTTTCTTTTGTTCCAATGAAGGTTATTGAGTACTTAGATATATATATATATATATTTCATTGCAATGAATTGTAGAACCTTCTCAAGCTAGAGTAAAGGAGGGCATGAATAGGAACCTAGATCATGTAAATGAGTGTTGTATCTTAGTTTTCTTGCAATCACTCTAGTTCTTTGAACTACAATTAGGTCAATTGTATTTGAGATGAATACAATAAATTTATAAAGGTTAATTAAGACACGAATATAGACACATGAATCAAACAATTGGCGAAAAAACAAGAATTTAGGATAGTACTTGAATTTGAAGATCTCAACAACAACCTGAATGATGATTGCATATATTCTACACATCCTACAAACCTATTGTATATTTGAGGGAAATATCATTAGAAGCCTTATCACAGGGTCTACACATCCTACCCATCTCTTTCTCCTCCATTATCACCTTGATATTCTTAGGGTAACACCTACTCTCCTTGTTTTGTTCCCCCCTTCCATTTTTCTAGTCCCCTAATCATAGCCTATCATACCTTTATTATTCATGTCTCTTCTTTACCTTATCCTTAAGATTACTAGGGAAAGGTTTTCCTCTCTTACTTGTCTTATATTTTCTCTTATTGACCACCTATTTCCTCGATCCATTCGTCTTTGATTGTCTCCCTTTAGTTCACTGTCTTGAGTAGGGTTGAATTCAAGATGGCATTCCTCAGTTGAGACTAGTCACCACTCCCTTGCTATCTTACTTAAGGGGTTATATTTGGGGGTTGCATCCTTTAGCCTATAGATATAAGGTCACCTCATGCCTTCAACGATTCCTTTCTAGAATCAATGTCACATTCCCTCAATAATATCACCTTACAATTAATATTAGTGCCTTCAATGGTTCATTTCCAAAATATTGATACTATCACCTCACCATCATCAATGCCTTTGATGGTTCCTTTTAACATCATCACTTCATGGATTCATTCATGTCACCTCACTATAATTCCACCTCTAATTCCCTCACTACTTGAAGGCTAGCATTTCCAAATTTCACCCTCCCTCATAATAGTTGTTTCCTCTCACCTCTCTTCCTTCACTAGTTCAACCCTAGTGTGGTATCCTCTCACCTCTTGTCTCCTCTCTCTTTAACCTTTGCTTGAATGTTGTCCTCTCATGGTAATTTTTGTCACTATCCCTTCCCTACTTAAGGAAATTTGTTAACCTTTTTTTTGTAGGAATATAGATTTCTTGGGTACTAAGATCACCATGTTTACACCTCTTATGTATTGGCAAGGTTAAGAATTTATAAAGAACATAAAATTTTAAATCCTTATGTGACATTCCTCTTATGAAGCAAGGATTTGTATAATTTTTTCTTTATTATAACATTGTTCTTTTTAGTGTTTTATGCGAACACATTTATTCACAACATGTGGGTTCATAATTAAAAACCCCCTTTATGAATGAACGTGATAAGATTGGTCAACAAGGTGAATCCCCCATGATCCTTATGAGTATTTAAGATGTGTATGGCGGTCTCTATAATCATAAAATTTTACTATGTTAGAAATGATGACATTTGATTCAATGTTGTATAGGTGTACTAAGTGAACTATGACATTTGCATGGTATTTTTAAAATTTGGGTCATTTTGCTTCCATTTATCTAGATAATTAACTCATATGTTTTGTCATTAGCAGTGCACACATAGTAAACTATCAAGAAATTATTTCTTTGCTTAAAATCTCTTGCTCCTTCCCATAGCTATTTTTCATCGAAGTTGAAATTCTTGCATTTCATTTTCCTCTTGCATGGTTTAAAGAGTCGAGTCAAAATGCCATCAGTTTCATGACCACTCATTTGAGTAACAACAACCTAAAATCAAGCTCTAATTAAAATTTATCTAGCAATGTTTCTAGGGCTCTTCAAACCCATCTTAGCTTAGGTGTAGAGATTTCGAATATGATTGTGAGAATAACATTCCAAAGTTTCTAAACAAACATAAATCTTTGAGTTAGGGAGTGAAATCCATTTTCTATATCACTGACTTTGGGAAGCCCTTCTAACACAAGGGTCAAGAACGAGGTTGCATTGGGGCCAACAGAGTAATCAACCCTACTTTATTGGTATTGGTGTCAACTGTTGAATGTCCCCCCTCTACTTTGGTATAGTAGGTGGTACCATATATGCAATAATATTTTATACTTCTTACCCAAGGTGACAACACAGGGAAGGTGGTGTTGTACCTGGGATCGACGTTGGCTAGACTCACTCAGACTCCTTGGAGGGTTTCCCACTGCTCGGTGAAGTAACTTGCACCAGGGCGTTAGTTCGTTAAGCAAGTTATCAACGTAATTTTCCCACCCGCTGAAACTCAGCCCCTTTGCACATCAATCTTGCAATGTTGGATTCCATCACCAACTAGCGCTTCTTTGTGAGAAGATTTATTTCCATGCTTGACTCCTAGATTAATTAGCGTGTGTCATTTTTTCTCCTTAATTGTCCTAAGGATTGAGTCTGTATCTAATGGAATTAGTTCCAGTGAAGTTCCTCATTTGATTAAATACAAAATATGGATACCATTAAAATAAAATGGAATAAACTTTGTTGACTCCTCTTTCAAACATTGAAATTACATCCATTGGGCTATGTTTAAAATCCTGAAAACATTGACTTTTGAAATGTTTATTACTTTGCTTATTCATTTCTCCTTTTCACTTTTCCATAGCTTGATTTTACCCCAGGTTTTATATCTCTTCCTTTATGCAACCCATCCTAGTTCATCTATCTATAAGTTTTTAATGACCTCCATTCTAGTTTTGGGCTCAATTTTCTATGAAAAACAATGCTATTGTTTTGCCTCTTTCTCTCATCATTACAATTTCCATATCTTCATTATCACTACCACTTTTTATTGGTTCTTACTATATTAATGGAATTCTCTCTATCTCGGTCATTTGGGGCTTCTTGGGAACATAGTGATTTTTTGGAAACTTTTGTGGATTTCTTCTTAATTGGATGTGTTTTTATTGATTTTTGCCTCATTTATTGCTTGAATGACTACTTTATTTAATATTTATACTTCCTTTAATGCCTTATCATTGCCACATATCTTCTTAAATTTCATCAACTTACATTCCATTAATCTTTCACTGGTCAAACTAACTTTCATTGGTTTAGGTGACACTAACTCACTTTCCATTGCCCTTCCACTGGTCAAACCGATTTTTGTCAACTCTTATTATGTTGACATTTTTCTTGTTGATCCCACCTTTGTTGGTCCTACTTTCATTGATTTTAATTTACTTTGGGTGCAAAAAACTTCAACAATTCTCTTAAGGTTGATCAGTTCTCCATTCAACCTCTTTTGGACTTTCCATCTCCCATTAACTCTCTTGCATCTTATTTAACCTCTTATCTCCTTGTTAAATTATATGTGGTCAATTATTTGTCAATTGGTCATGTCAACTTTTGTTGGGTTGCCTCTATCAAATTTCCATCTTCTCCTTCAATTTTTCTCTCTCAATGAAGCTTTTGCGCTCACTATCTCGATATTGGTTCATAAGAATATACAACATCCCATTGATTTCTCCATAGCCCAACTCTACTCCAAATCTCATTGGACTACTATGTGACTTATTTATCCCTCCTTAATGATTTTCCTCTAATCTATTCTTACCTAAAATCTCAGTTGTATAATAGAAGGTCTTCTTTGTTTGTGAAACTCCATTCCCTAAATTGTTTATTTTTCTTTCTCTTCATCTGACTAGTCAACTGCCATTCTTCTTTTCTTATGTAAAAATATTAAACTTTGAACTATAACATTTTCCCAATATGGTTAAGGGTTTCGATATTTGACCAACAACCTTTTCACTACAAAGTGGTAACCACCCTTATCCTAACTAACCTATAGATTTTTTCTTTCTCTCTTTAAAAGAAAGTTTGGGGTCTTCAAGCGTTGTATCTATTTAATTTTTCCCCATTTAAAAATGTCTTCAATATAAATTCTTAAACTATCTTTAATTGGACCAACCAATTAACTATGATGTCTTTGACAATGCAAGTTCCAGGTCTAGCGATTTCCAATTTTACTGTCGTATACTAATACGAGGTGACCAATCTTGAATTGATTATTTTGTATATTTTGATCATGGTGGGATTCCACTTCTTTGTTTGTATATATTGACAATATGGTGCATGTTGTTAAGTTATAATATCTATTGGTTTATCTTCCATAGATGCCATCATGTGAGGTTTAAGCACAATTGTATTTTTTGTTGTTGAAGGCATAAAGTTCATTCAATCCACTACTTTCTCATCCCAAAACAAGTTTAAAGGGTGTATGACCTATCTAATTTTTATGGGTTGTCCTATATGATCATAATAATTTCAAGTCTTTGTCATCCTATTCATTCATGTTGATGTTGTGAATTTTGGTCAGGCCCTCTATCAAAATCACATAGAGAGACTCTACTACTTCATTGGGCTAAGGGTGACAAAAAGAGCTCTTTCTATGTTGAGTCATGAATTCATACATTAAAATCTCAATAGTATGATTTAAAAGTGGTTCCCTTGATCACTTATTATTGAAAAGGGGAATCAAAACCTTATAATTATATTCTCATAAATAAACCTCATTGTTATATATATAATATAGTCCCAGACTAGTTCTACTTTTGCCCACTTTGTTAATAACAAAGTTTTAGTTTTATGTATTTAGCTTTAATCATCCTTCCTCTTGTAAAAAATGGACCGAAAAAACCTATTTCCCACATATCAAATGGAGACTATGGAAGACTGGGTTCTTATGGGATATCATATTTCTATAGAGATCTACCCATTCCCTAAAATTTGTCTCAAGTATCTATACAATTTCTATAGTCAATGTAACCAAGGGGTTATCTCAACTGGTTGTCACCAACATTATTGGGAATTTGGGTAGTTTCGTGCCAGCGGGTGCTCAGTTTGAATCCCCCTAGGCTATGTGAAATGATCTATGTTGATGAGGTTACTAAGGATTCCATCCATATATCTGAGGAAGCATCCTTTGGATTTCCCTGCAAAATTTTCCTGCAAAAAAGAGTTCTATAGTCTTGATACAAATTAAACCACCATAGTATTTCATAAATTATTTTCCTTACTATTGTATCAGTTTGTTAATGTCCACCTGACACCCCATCACATGATTCTTCAATGATTTCCCATCTTTCATGTTCAAGGATGCATCTCCTCGAGATATCGTTTCATCATAATTTGTACAAGTGTCCGTCAGTCAAAGTGTAGTAAACAACTTTCATAACAACACATATTTCTTATGTTATTGCATGTCCATGGATACTTAGCTAACATGAAGAAGCTACTCCACTAGATATTCTAGGATGTTGGATTACTGAGAGGGGGGTAATAGAGTAATTCAATCATTTTTAACCACAAATGCAAGTGTTATATCAATGTAGCATTATCATCCAATAGTTGCAGAGTAAATAAACAATGAATAAATGAACAATAATACACATACACAGTACACCAGTGTTTTTACATGGAAACCCAAAGAGGAAAAAACCACATAATACTTTTTCTTATATGTCTTTAAGAATTACATTCATTGGAAGCACCAACTTCCTCTGTTTTCTAGCTGCAACTGGAAGGAGGCTCCAACCCCCTAGTTTCTCAGGCTACAACATGAAGGAAGCTCCAACTTCCCAATTCTCTGGCTATAACCAGAAGGAGGCTACAACCCCCTAGTTTCTCAGGCTACAAACTGAGGGAAGCTCCAACTCCCCAATTCTCTGGCTACAACCAGAATAAGGATACAACCCCCTATGTTCTCCAGCTACAACCGAAAGGTGGCTACAACCACCTGTCCTTGCCCTGTCCAACCACCCTGACGTATAAGTAGAATGATGGAACCATTGTCACATTATAATTGTGAGATATAATACTATAAACCTGCACCAAACAACCTGTAATCAACATGTACCATAAACAAGTGCATCAACCATGCACCAACCTGTACCAAACAACTTGTCATCAACCTGTACCATAAACACGTTCATCAACCATGTACCAAGTATGTACCAATCATGTATCAAATACACATAAACTATGACTCATCAATATGTACCGACATCATCCACTATACACCTCATGTATGTGCCAACTCATCAACTACGTGTCTCAACCATGTACCCAATATGTACCTCAACCAAAATTCCTCATCAATTTCATCATACAAATCTGATTTGTAACTCTGTAATATACCTGGTGTATATGATCACATACTTGCAAACCTTCCTTAACTTTAACAACAAGAGACTAGCATTTTCATCAAACTTTACTTTAGTCTCACATGACTAGTTTTGGATTAGTCAACAACCCTAACTTGAAATAATCATAACTATGTACTTGTAATGAATAAAGATCTGAAAATAGTACACAATTTTCTTCAATGCGTTTTATGCAATTCCTCCAGGTGTCACTACTTGGAACCTCTCAGAAAAAGAGTTATAGCAAAAATGGCATACCTTGTTGAATTCTGGCTTATTCTAGAGAGCGAACTTGTAGAGCGTGCCCCGCACATAATATTTGTTTTATGGATCTGAAAAATTGTAAAAAGAATACTACAGAATGTAATCTAACCAATAAATTTGGTATTACTGAATTTGGATCTGTTATGAATAAGTTATGACCTTTTTAACCTGAAACACCTGTTTTAGACTAGTTTCAAGATTAGCCACAAACCCTATTTTCCACGGAGTGCAAATCCAAAAATACAACGACCCACAAGCTCAAATTCTTACCAAAACTACTTGGATATGTTTCCTCAATGAAATCCCAATTTCACGGTCTGAAGCATTCTAGAAAAAAACATTATTGCGAAAATGGTGAGATGACCCGTAAATAGCATACCTTAGAAAGCATCATCAAAATAATTGATCCTCCCTTGAATTTCGGCTTTCTTTACTTCACCTTCCCTATGAAATTAGACTTATATATCATTTGGTTACCTCATTCACTTGTATATATTCAATATGCTCAAGTTTAATTAAAATGAGAGAGCCTTTCCTCTTATTTATATTTTCATGTAGCTTCCTCAAGGGGTTACCTTTTAACCATCTTAACCCACTTTCCTTATTTTAGGGTTAACCCACTTCTAACCACTTGTCAACTTAGTACTTTCTCCATTAACTTTATTATTTAAATAATTTATTTTGTATTCACTTTGAATTATAGTACACTCATCACTTCACTTTATTATTTACCTTCTAAAATCTCTTAAACCACTTGGACTACTTTGACCTTTTGGGGCTTCTAGATGACTCGTAAGGGTTCTCCAACTTCACATGTCCATAACTCTCTAACCGTGAGGAGTTATGTGACGTTCCACATACCACTATAAATGGAATGAAATGTACTATCCATCTAGAATATTCTTACCTACAAATATATCAAAACTCATGCAATTATCCATCAAAAAAACTTGGGTTCATTACCCAAACCTTTCTCCAACTTCACATGGTCATAACTCTCTAACCATGAGGAGTTATGTGATGTTCCACATACCACCAGAAATTGCATGACATGTAAAATCCATCTAGAATATTCTTACCTACAAATATATCAAAACTCATACCATTATATTTCAAACAAACTTGGGTTCATTACCCAAACCTTTGTTCTACCGAAATTCACTACCAGACTTTCTTCAAGGGTTGACATCAATGAAAACCAACCCAATTAATCAACATAGGAAATATTTGACTTTGAATAGATATGAATCTGGAATTTCCTCATCTATACCATTGGTTCTTCTGTTGAGTCGACTCTCAACAAGTAGTCAAGCTTGATGCGAGAGTTACATGTCTTTTCTACATTTTGAAAGTTGAATTCTTGGAAGAGTAAGAGTCATATGTAAATGTGATCATGATGCACTATATTGTTCACAATACACATTAGTGTCAATTTATCAGTATAGATAATAAAATATTTTCATGACAAGTTTAATGTTAGAACTGATATAGAGAGAATGTCATTCCAAGGCCTTCTCTTTCTATCATCAAATAGTTCATTTCTACCTTGTTCAAATTTTCATTTACATAATAATGTGGATGGTCAATATTTCCCTCCCCAAGTTGAGGTAATATGGCATAAACAACAATATTTGTGGCATCAAGTTGCACACTATAATACATGTTCTAATCGTGAATTCTTGGAGTAAGAGCTTTGACTAGTTTCTTCATCAACAAATAAAAATATTCTTGGGGATCGTTTGAAAATAAAAAATCAACATCCTTTTAGTGAAGTTCATCCATAAATGGAGTGATGTCATAATAACACCTTACGAAATTTCCAAAGTGTCTTTGTTCTCTACAAGATCTAAACACGATTTTGGTTTGTTGGTGTGATCTTGATCTTGGCCATGCCATATTTCAAACCATCATTTCACCTAGCATGACCAACTAGGATGTTTCTTGAAGTTTCAGATAGATACTTCTTAGATTTAAATCATACACACTAGCCCAATATATAGGTTGTGCTTCCTTGAACAAATACATTCCATTCGTTTAATTGTAGATGCAAACAAATTACAACGTCCATCAATTTTTTAAAATTGAATTTAAATGTCTTTAAAATTAATTTTGGTTATGTTTAATTGGTAAGTTGTTTCTTTGTACTTAAGTTATACTCGACTCTCATTGGAGAGGCCCCATTCAAGCCCATGAAAGGGAATGTTTTTTGAAAATTATTTTACATTAATCGAAAAAGTTGCTTTTTCAAAGCATTTACACCAAGGAAAACACTTTTTGCAATGCTTTTACAATAATCAACAACTCTTTGTTTTTTAATCTTTTACAGCAAGGGGAACACTTTTTATTTATATTCTTGTAGTAAATAGTTGAATAATGACAATGCATTTGCATTGTTAAGTGGACGTTTAGTGTCCGTGTTCTCCAAAAGTCCTATTAGAGGGAAATGAATGATCATATTCATTGTTCACTTCATCATTTTTTTCTTGTAAATATGTTGCGTTTTGAAGGTTAATTTGATATTTTCCATGTTAAGTGTGTGCTTACATTTCATCTCCAAAAACATATTGTGGGAATATTCATCTTGAGATTGAAAGTGGTTATTTGGGAATTATATGTGATCGATGACTTTGAAGGGGTTTTGTCTCTCGTAGCTTGAAGGTTTCATCTTCCCCTTTGGCACTTTTTTCTCTTGGTTTTGCCAAGTAATGGACCATAGATGATTTTATAATGTTCAAGGCCTTTGTGCATTGAAAGTGGACAAGTACACTATGCAAAATCACTATGAGTGATCAAGTTGATGATTTCACGTTATAGGTGGTTGTGATTTGTTTTAAGGCCAAACTATGCTTTGCCCTTTAGCTATAAATTCTCCTTAATTTAACCACATATCTATAGGTTTCTCCCTTGAATTATATCTCCAAAAAATCCATCTTAGTATGTATATACCATTGCATATTTTAGAACTTTATGTTGGTTAGTTTCCTAAGTTTGTAGTAAAGGTATGGAAGGTGTTGGTATAGTCCCATAGTTTGATCCTGACCCTGGTGGAGCTGCAAACATTTGGTGTATTAGTCCCCGTAGCTCCCCACATGGTAATATTCATCATTGAGGGAATCCACAAATCCCCCTTTGTGTCTTCAAGATCCAGGTGGAATTGTTTTCTTCCTCTCACCGTTCTCTAGGTGAAACCCATGTAGATATTCATAACCTTCACTAAGTTGGGAATCTAAGTTTGGAATCCACATGCATGAGTTCCCCTACTAATTTAGGCAATTTCACCCTCTAATTGTGCGTCCAAATCTAAAGATATAAAATTTTTATTTAGAACTTTGAATATAGAAAACAAAGTTCAAAAATTAGAACTAGGACGAGGATGGACTACTCACTAACAACACATGCACATGCGACTGAAGGTACAACCAAAAATGTACCTGACGGATATTTCTTCCTCGCGTGAGAGAAGCTTGGGACAAATAGAGGGAAATGCAACTACATCTAGTAGATATGATTCACAAACAAGGACCAGAGGTGAAAAAGTCAAAAGAAAATTTTGTAGATGCATGGAATTTTTTCTTGTCGAAGGAGGATCATGCTCTTATGATGATGAGAGAATAGGAGACACAAAGGTGCCACTCAAGTATAAGCATCTGGTGAAACAATGGGTACCTAAGGAACTACCTCCGTTAGACACTGAATTCATTTTCAACAATAGGACATATTGCATTGCACCATCCTCCCTGCATGGCTTGGGGCTAACTATAAAATACAATATAGTAATTGAATTGATGGACTATGTCGGACTGTGTTACAATTATAATGATTGGATGTGGCTGGTATGGTACATGTGAAGTATGTAGAGATATGCACTCACCTCAAATTATATACAACTAATAAACAACGATAAAAATAAATGAGCGACTATCTATATTGATGGAAGGCCTAAAGCTTCTGGTAATATCGCAGGGTTTATAAATAGCACACGACCCGGGACAACAAACAAGCAACCGAATTGCATATATGAGAGACACAAAGAAAATCGAGTAGTCCTGCGAGCAATAAAAAAGATAGCTCCCGGGGAAGAGTTATTAGTGGATTACCATTTGAATCGAATAGAAACATCAACTAATAGTGTGTGGGTACTTATGCAACACCTCTTTAAACAACCTATACTTATTGCATTATATTTGTTTTTCATCTTTAACAATGCTTTAAATATTTCACAGTCCCAATTTTATAATAATGTGGGAGGTTGATCGTTGAGGTTGATTTTATTTGGGTGGAAATCATTTTTTTTGTTATTGTTAACAATTTTTTAAATATTTGGGGGGAAATCAATTTTTTTGTTATTGTTAACATTTTTTAAAATATTTGGGGGTTCTAATTATATTATAATGTGGGAGGATGATCGTGGAAAAGGGTCAGCTGCAGAACATGTAAATGATTATCAAATTTGACTTTCATTTTATGTGAATTTTATTATTTATTTATATAATTTTATTTGTGTGGCGATCAATTATTTCATTTGTTTATATAACTGAAATAACATTGATTTTCATGTTGAAATTATATGTAGTCGACATGCCATGTTGATCATGATTCTGCCGATGAGGAGGGGTTGTATTCACCCATGATCCGATGATATTAATAAAAAGAAATATAATTAAAGCGAGCAAGGAACTTGTTATCTTGTTAGACCGTCCATATCAAACTCCAGACGTCCTAGAAAGGATCAATCTCCTTATGTCACAACTTAACACATATAAGGTAATAACCATAATTTAAAGTGTTTTGTTTTAATGTGCTCATATGTTCAATTATGAAAGCATGTTTTTTAACTTTTACATTATCTCACGAAAAAACATTTTATTTTTTATAAAGATATTTTTGGAGTCTGTTCAACCTGGTGTTGGTAGTAGTGGCATTGTAGAGACACCACAAAGTCCTAACGTGAGTTGTCATAGATACGTTAGAGTGTTTTTTGATTCTCCATATTCCATACCTAATTTAGATAGGATCCATGAAACACATCGCCATGCATCCACACAATGGTCAGGCTCTAGAGGTGGTGACATATATGAGGCTGATGATGTGGTTGACATGGTTGTATTTCCTAGAGCTAGACGTGTGACCAGCACTGGGACACTTATGTGCACATTTTTGGTCGATGATAATGAACTTCCATTAAAAAAAAATACTCCCAGGTAGTTTTTCATATTTTAATTGTTTCATGTTGTCCATCTCATAAACAAATCATCTAGATTATTATTTTTTAAATAATGATCATATATTTTTGTGTGTAGGAAACGACCATTTTTATAGGCACCTAGAGAGCAAGGTCTTGCTTATTTTTGGGGAAACTTTACGCATGAGGTGGAATTTCCAGAATTCCAACCTCAAAAAATAACTTATGGATTATCTCAAAGGCCTCTTTGGAGAAGACATGTTCAATAAAAAAAAAGTCACCTCTGTAGCAGACGAATATTTAAAATATACATGGGATGTTTATAAACGAATCTTGGTAGGAAACCCTAGGAATGAACATCCTCCCTCAATTCCAGAGAGGGAGTGGAAGGCGATCATTGATGATTCAAAATAAAAGATATTGAAAAAATTGGGAGAAAAAATAACTGGTACCCCATGGTAAATTACAATATTTTGATTTCAATACCTTTACTTTTCTTTAGATCTAAATAAAAGTGTGGTATATAACATACTTGAAAATTTTGATGATAGGTTTCTTGACACTTTGAAGGAAACCAAAGTAAGGATTTCCAAACATGGCCAACACAAGCTAGGCTAGGGTGGTTACTTGAGGTTACAATCACGAATCGTATGTACCCAAAAATATTAAGAATATATATTAAAAAAACATGCTCTTATGCAATGCAGGGCGACAACTTCAGGATTGAAACCACGGAGGAAGACCTCCAACTTGGTTACAAGTAAGGCTATAAATCCGTGGTTGATCATAGGAAAATCATGGGGTAGAACCCAAGATCCAGTTTGCAGGATAAGGTCAATAAAAATCATTCTAGATTAACCTTTCATTGCTTATAAAATATGTAAATGTTTGATATTGTCCATAACTTTAATGTCTTACTTTGTTTTAATCAAGGGAGAAGCATTATCAATGAAACCATTATCACTGGACAACAAAGCATTGATAGTACAGTGTGGCCAGAAGATCATGGTGCTCCCCAACAACTCCATCCCAGTGGGGTGCAGCCCCAAAATGTTCCTGTGACTGAAGCCCATGACGGTAAAATGGTTGTATATTAATCATATACTTAATAATTTCATACTTATAAATTTTGTACTTCTAATTTTTATTGCTTATACATTTACGGTTTTGTCCTTATAAATTTTGTCGTTTAAATGGAAAATAATGTTGTAGTTGAACCTCCTCGACCTGAAGATGATCAGGAGAAAATGACATCCATTCCAACGGTGCCAAATAGTGGGACAACAGGTAAATAATTACACTGCAGAGGTTTTTTTTTAATATTAATGAACTATTTCAATAATATTTAAAAATTGGCCATATAAATTTAATATTTTTTTGTAGGTGATGGCCCCTCACAGTAGCCTCCACATCGTGGGTACGATACCATGCATGCTCATCGTGAAAGGACTAAAGAAACATTATTTTTTGAAGATCACCCAGTAAATGAAGACATGGACATGGATTAATTACTTAAGAACTGGAAAAAAAAAAAGACTAAAAGAAATTGATGATGTATAATAATTTTATAAGACATATATATGTACATTATATAGCTATTATATTTGTAACATATTTTGAATGATAAATATTATTTATAAAAATTATTTTTTTATGACATATGCCTTTGAATGATAAACCTCATTTATAGCTTTACAATAACTTTTTATCAATTTTGAATATTTTTATTGCATACTTTTTAGTAGAATATAGATTGGGTATTGGGGAATTGAGAGTGATG